>LUCH01001982.1:50504-80948 GCA_013368495.1 Paragonimus heterotremus | reverse complement strand
TAGAAGACAGTGTACGATATCTTGCACATGCTACACCGTCAGTGTTCACAAAGAAGGCAAGAATCATAGTCGTAAACCGTGATTTCCTTATTTATAGTGGGTGAAAAATATTTCACCACGTATTCCATCTTCTTACCTTGGTGCCTGGTTCAAAAGTTAGAATCATCAGAATATGTTATTGACGAATATCTGTTTGTTTTAACTGGCCGATAACTTAAAATTACCTTTAAGTATGTTGTCTACGAAATTTAGCATGACTGATGTTGTTTTGGTCGTTTGCGTGTGAAAATGGTCGTGTGCGAACATAATAATGCAGAACTTATATATATATATATATATACATATATATATATACGATAATGCAGAAATCATTCATCACATCGGTAACTAATGGCATAGTTTTATTTTTAAGACGGGATTTATTACAGCTTTCGAAACGATTTTTAGGAATCGTGGATTTTCCACTTTCTCACAGTTCCAGGAGTGTCTGCGGAGGCACATGATGGATGTCGGTGTTGTTTACGTCCGCGAGACGAGTCGTAAGCCAAAAATAGTTTTAAAGTATGATGGGGAAAAGTTGCATGGTTCCCGGAGAACCGTCTAGAATTATTAACGATGTACGAAGTACATCCAGTTAATTCCAGTTGATATGAAAGTGTTCCTGTACAGCACCCATCATGGATGTTGATTTAGACCGGTTCGTGGACTCGCTCCTCTTCGCACAAACCCAAGAAAGCGCGAATCGGCATAGCCCGGAGTAATTGATCTCTCGACATAATTGAACAAAGTGCGTTTCTACACTAATGTACACATAGTTATGTTGCAGATGTGGGGCCTGATGAGGACTTTATCTGACAAACGACTTCAGTCATCCGAAAGAACGCCAGAAACTCATGGGAACCAACGGCCATATTCTGTGTTAGAAACATTCAAAGGTAACGTTTACCTCCTTTTCCACAGGCTCTAACTAGATCATTCGTATTGTCAGCGTAGTCCGCAGCTGATGAAGGCAAAGATCAACAGTCATCGGAATCATAAGCGTCCATGGCATGAAAAGTGAAGGGTTGTAGCTGAAACGGTAGAAGTGAGAATCAATGTTTTCGTCGGATAAATAACGAACATCAAAGTTGTTCAGTATCCGTCGGATAGGTGAGCATTGACTCATGTGTGTGTGGCAAGCTACATATGGACGTTGTTAATGATAGAGTGGGAAGTGTCACCCATGATTACACCACACCGTAGGTGGAAACAACCACGTGATAACGTCAGGTGAAATCATTTTTGGGAATGACACTTCGTCGGCCGTCTTCTAGCGGAAATACTATCTGGGAAACAAACCGAACATACAATTCAGATATACATTTAGCCAACAAACATGGCACCATAGCCTTCATGAGGAATTCCTCGGATATTTTGTGCACAATGCAGAGGAAACGCAACGTGGACGAAAACGACAGATTCAGTTAAATCTCCCGAACTAGGCGAAATTGAACTTTTCTGTTACATAGGAATATGTATTCCACTAGGAAAATTTGGATGAAAGCATTTTCAAAACGTAAAATTGATTGGGAAATCCAACATGATGCTTTTATCGAAAAAGGCAACATATTTTTCCGAACAAAATCACGAATATGAACGATTTTTAGGCATGGTCGATTTTTCCCATTGCCACACAACTAGTATACTCGATAAAATCCATATATTTCCCCCGTAATATTCATTTTAATATTTCGCGACTATTTGAAAAATCTCTTTCCGCGCTCAAATGGCCGTCTCTTACTCGTTTCGACTATACCGGTGAACTAAACAACTGATCATTTTTGCACTTCTAGGCGGATGAATTTCATTACATTAATTTTGAGATTTATCTTAACCCCCCAATTTGGTAAATATGTTATCAACTCTTAGGCGACTGAAATTGCGCGTTATGTTCGCTGGCATCTTTTGAACATTAACTCAAAAGAATTTCAGCAACAGAATTCAACGGTTTTCGGAACTAAAACTCGCCACTTAATTATAATGGCTTCGATGATTCATAAACCACTACAGTCTCAAAGATTACATGGATACTTTTGGTCTACCGATAGGATTGAGCTAAGGAAGGCTCACAACTTCTACCAGGATTTCGAGTGTAAGAAGAAGGACAATCAGCGAGTAAGGAATGACTGAATACTGGGAGTGTGGCCACCAGCTTCCTATCAGGCTTACGACAGTCATCATACACTCATAGCGTGCGGCCAGTTAAACTGTTAGACAACATTTATTTTAATTTTGTCAGTAGTACCGTGTAAATTTCAGTTTTTATGGTCTCTTTTTCAGGCGTTTGTTGAACTTGGAAAGTAGTTCTTTTAACCCGACTGTCTTAATAGGTGGTATTGGAATTACTGATCGTGCGTTGGTTGCGTGCATTATCCTATGTCTCCAGAATCGGTGTACTATCACTTTTTAAGATGTATTCGTATTTATCCCCCGAGCGAAATCTGTTGAACAAATTATGGAATACGGAAGCTTCGTCACCTGCATAAGCTAAATGTAAAAAAGAGTTTGAAATCACAATTCTGAAGGCAGCTCTAAAGAACAAAGGCCTTTCATTTAGATATTTGCACCGCCATACAGCTACAAATCGTCTACGGTTTCCTTGCGGCAAGTTGGCGATTCAGCCTAGCCCGTTTCTGAGTTAAGTGCCGTTATTCTGCGAACACTATTTAGTATAATTCCTTGCTACACTCTTTGAAACTTACTATGAACTACTTAGAAGGGGTCTTCAAGAAGACCTCTCAAAGTTTCAGTTCAAAATGTTCACACTGCCTCTCAGCTACGATCAACCCATACAGTTTGGTGAGTCTAGTTACTATCCTGCCTCCATCGCTCTAAAAGTAAACTTATCCCACAGTCGAACCTTTACGTAACCACCACATGAGGACACTCGACAAGTATTTCATACTTTCTGGAAGAAAACTTCTGTGGAGCTCGTCTTCTGAGTGAGCGATCGCCACCCTGACCTTAGTTATTAGGTGAAGCGCCTGCCTAACATATCTTGGAAAGTGGGGCAAAGACTTTCAAAGCGCCTCATCCACAGATGTTTTCACGTAGTTGTCTTTTTCGCACTTCTCAACCTGGCCCAGCTCTTAGTTGGCTGTGAGTTGTAAACCTGTTTATCTTCAGGAGCAGTGGGGTTGTGGTCGAAAACGGAGGAATAGCATGGGGTAAGCGGCTATATGAGATATGAGCTTGGAGGTTCACTTGCCCGTAATTCTAATCATAGCAACTTGTCAATTGCTGAGGCGGCTTCCCTCTGTCGGTAATCGGTCATGCCCTTAGGATTCAATTTGGAATACTTTTAGGTAGCCATTTGCATAAAAGTTGATCAGATATGTTATCAGGCGTTATCTTGTGGATTCGCATAACCACAGAGTAATGATATGCCCGCAATTTCATTGATTGTTTTATGGATCGATAGATGATTTTTGAAAACCACAAAGCCACACAGGTCGTGAAAAGTGGGGATTCCAGCACCGTACAAGCAGTCCGCATAACGGTCAGTCAAATGGTAAAGACGAAGAGGCGGCCAAAATGGCAAAGCGACTGCTGCAGCTGGAATAATTATCTGGAAATGATCTATATTCAATGTTGCCGACAATGTTACTGGAGAAACGGAATACTAATTAAACTACGCCCCGTAGCTCAGCTCAGAGAATGCTGGAGAAAAGAGCACACGCACATCTACCGATAATAGGAAAGCAGCTGAAAACGCAATCGTCGAACGAAACCGAAGTGCACGGCGATTGGAGGGGACGAGTGCTAATCCAAAAGAGAAACCACGACAAAGAAACCCACGACCTATCGGTTCTACAGGTGGGCGACAAAGTATGGGTAAAGTGCGTTCCAGAAAAACCACGACGATGAATATAAAGAGTGGTGGTGAGGTACTGTGGCTATCGATCATACGAAGTAGATTCCGGAGGAACCGGTTGCATTTGAGAAAACGAGTACCACTGGATGAAGAGCACCTCCTCGAAGAAAAGGGAGTAGTATCACTAACCGGAAGTGGATTATACTAAGGAAAAAGAAGGACGTGAAGATATTGGATTGGAAAAACGCGTCGTTACGAAGTCAACCAGCGATTAGCAGAAGGCTACGGCCAATCAATGTCGACAACGTGAGCGGACTGGTATCTCAGCGCGGGGACCAATCAGAATGGCGTGCTGCCCCAGCATTTGGATCTTCTTATGGCGAGCGCCAGAGTGAAGCGTATTGTTCAAGTCTGTCGCGTTAAAACAAACGATGTACAAGCGAAGCGGAACTGACCGAAAGAAAAGCTAAAGAGTCGGTACCAATTGTAATTTTTCATTTTACTGGTGCGTGTCGTCCACAAATTAACCGATGAAAAATCAGTAAACTGTGAGTTGCCTTTGTGCCGTGAGGAGTGACTTTTGTTTTCGTCCTGGAAGGTACTGCAGAGTTTGTTACCCCTTTGCTCTCTTGTTGAGCACTGTTCTTCATACCTGTTGCGTTCATTGTGCATATAAACTACTTGTTCATTGTTTGAATCAATGCACAGTTTTTCCCCACGGGCTTCGGCATCTACTTGCACCCGGTCGTTGTTACCGGAGTTACTTGTAGCAACAGTCTATTTTGGTGTGCTGGAGAAACCAAATTCGCCGGAATTTCTCTGTCAGTCAAGAGGAACGTTCTTCCAACACATAGCGGACTTAGTGTGATGGAGTTTATGGCGGACAGTTACGGTAGATTATTTTGTAACAGTGTTGATTCGTTTCTTGGTTCCACTACAGTAGTGGCTTTCAACAGGTCCTGACATGAGGATTTACTCCGCCAAACTTCAATCCGTGTATTTCTGTGTGATATAAACTGTTTTCTTTCACCGCCACACTGTTTAACGCAGCCTACTTCCTTTGACGAACGTCAAGCAAATACGGTATCTTCGTTGTACACGTCTTCCTATTGATAAATGTACTTTGCGGTCAAGGTTGGGGGTTCACTTGGTGAACTACATCTTGATAATCGTCCCCCTATGGCGCTACTTCAAAGACATAAATCGACACAGTAATTTAAACCATAAGATTCCGTGTGATACGACTTGTGCGTGCAAGAAATTTATTTTTATAGCTTGAATTTCCAACCTGAGACACCATAAGGTTTGACCATGAAGCACCGTGAAATGAAATTCTCTGCTTCCCTCCTGGTCCTGGGACTGTTAGTGCTGAAACAATTAGGTGTTCATAAACCGAAAGCGTGAAAACTTCCCCAGCCATATACCTTTCATGACTGTTCACACTTACTGAATTTCTGCTCGCACCCACGAAAACATCACTGGTGTACATGAGTTTTGGGCGGACCTTCACCGCTGACCACTCCCGTTCTGAACATAAGTTGCACTGAATAAAGCAATTCGTTCAGTAGCGGTAACGTGGGGAGTGTTTCCAAGCAACTAAAAGTAAGGACAAGTTAAAAAACCAACAAAAGTACGCCTGTGTCCACTAAGTTTGCTTATGTATGTGTTCGTAGCCATTGCGCAATTTGGCTGAGCACGTCATTCATCCTTATACCAACCCTCAACCGCCTTCATTTCATTTCTTGCCGTGTTTTCCTTCCAACATCGGCGTGCCGTGTGTGGTACAGGCCCCGAGTACAATTACCTCAGATTCCGCATTCGATGTCGC
This sequence comes from Paragonimus heterotremus, assembly GCA_013368495.1. Lineage (NCBI taxonomy): Eukaryota > Metazoa > Platyhelminthes > Trematoda > Plagiorchiida > Troglotrematidae > Paragonimus > Paragonimus heterotremus. The sequence goes on along the minus strand of LUCH01001982.1, from coordinate 75,267 downwards.
ACGTGAACGTTCTCTTAGATAAAAGGCAATGGGGTGGGAGTTCGGTAGTAATCGAGAGCAATACCGCCTTCGAACCTGCAACGTCTGGGGACTGTCGTTACTAAAGCAGACTGATCGGATATCGGTCGATACGGCATGAACCAGGCCAAGTCGAGGGTGGTTGGCCCCAGTTACTCTTATTAGGACCGAATGTGTTTGTCGTAATCCTGTTTTTGGTGTCGTGGCGAACTGGAGATTCCACTGACCTGTCTAATGTATGATGTGTAGAAGAACTTCAAAGCATAAGCGTGTTGCACTGGGAACGGTTAAAAAGTTCACCTGATGTTTACAGTCCAGTCGTTTGTCCACATGTTAATAGACGGTGCGGTGCGAATAGGGAAACACATACACTTCCGGTTTAGCCGTCCACATACGACCGGCCTCTAACCTCCTTAGCCACTTTTTCGTGCCGTTTCAGTGCCATTTGTAGCGTTATAACGAACTAGTTTCAGGCTCCGTGCAACGAATTCTCCTTCATTTTCAACAGACTGTTTATATATCACATCTGGTCAACTCATAACTGACAAAAGTCTTGGTGCGCCATGCACTTGTAAAACAGAATTTCTTTCGCTGTAGAGATGATATATATGGTGGACGTCCAGTTCAATGTGATAGCCTTAGAATGAAGCACATGGGCAAGGAGTACCATCATTTTACGGGACCGATGGTACGAAGTAAGACAAATATCACACATGCCCATTTATCGAGACCACATGTGCAAACTTAAGATAACCAGGGGATGCTTAGTCAGGCGACGAGGCGCGAAAACATGGGCACTGCATGTCAAATTTGAAAACTCAGACAGTGTAAATGCTAATAAATTTCACGAGTTAGTTCAGAAGTTACAGGTTACATACCATGAAATCGCTTGTGACGAAATAACAAAATCATTTCTTACGTAACGTGTTGTGATTTTAAAAGTTTTCTTCAATATGTTGCGCATTTGTTTTAATCTGTCGCAGTTGCTTGGTCGCCATATTGCCAAGTGCTTCCTGTCTCACTTCCTCTGTTGGTTGCTGCGGTTGTTGCTTGTGGGATGCAAAGGGTAAGCTTTTGATTTTGTTGATTTCTTTTTGATTATTTTCTTTTGCTATATGTAAGACTTTTTCTAATTACCAGTGTTGCGTCTCGATTTCTTGGTGTTCACGATTTACTTCAGTTAATCCGATTCCGGTATATCAGTTGCTGGTTCGCTTTGGACCTATGTGTACATATGGTTGAGCACAGTAAACTCTCTTTAGTTGAGCCTTACGCTACTTTCTGATGAGCTTTGTTCGTTTCTTCGGTTACATTTGTCTGGACAACAGGAACCGGATGTCTCAACGGTTGTTTACAATGTCTGTTATCAACGGCAACTGTGTCCTTGAGTGGTTACATTGATTCACTATGTTCTCAACTAACAGCCATCCATATGAGGCTGAGAGTTGACGTCTGTTGTGACAGTATTGGTGTTATGTATAGTAAGACTTTCGCCCATTAACAGTGACGGTTTTTTGCTCTTCTTTCGGCCGCTCAGGAAGTTTACCATACGGCACTAATCTTGATTCTTAACGTTTCTTTTGTTATAACTGTTACTTTCTATTGCTGGCTGACAATACCCGTTTACCATAAAACTGAATTTGTTCTCCAGGTGAAATTGCACAACTCTTTCGTTCATGCTTTGTAAACCTCGATCCAACTGTTCATGTTTTGTTTGCGCAGTTGAAGCGGATGTTCCCGTTCATATCCTTACAGTGAAATCGGTAGTAGCTCCAGCCGGTTTATATGTGAATTACAAATGTTCCGTGCAGTTATGTTGTTGACCCATTTGAGATAGTCGTTTATTTCTTAGCGTTCCGGTAATTTTATACCAACCCTTTTGAGCATTGACGGGACGTCACAGTGCGCGGTTGAACACGCCATGTGAGCCGCCTAATATCGAGTTTTATCAGACGCAGTCGCTGTGATGAGTGGTTGGTTTCAGTGGTCGACTGCTGAAATGGATGATTGAACTGACAAACTGTCCTTGCGATTAGTTCAGTTTCTGAAGCATTCGATCCCTGATAAACTGTGCTACGATGCTGGGGTTCAAGGCAGCCCAATGTAAGTGCGCGGCAGAGGAGTAAGCAAGTTGAAGCGTGCAGTCTGCCACGCCGGTAGTCATGCCACATCCTCAATTGCCCATTTTCCGTGCAGTATGACAGACATCCACGGGTTTGTTCGTTAATGCGGTAAAGCTTGGATATTTCATGGAGAGTTCCGCCTGTTTATCGTTTGTGCTCTACTTGACGTGATGTGTTGGCAATCAACCATCTCTACGTCTGCTGGCAGCCGACCACGACCGTGATTGTGGACAATTAGTTTTCAGACTCCAACTGTGTAGTGTCGGTCGACTAGTCATTGATTTGTCCTGCACATTCCTAACTGGAATCGGTCCAGTATAGGGCGATAAGTTTATGGCGGTACCAGTGGAATCCTTCCGAGACGCCTCGAACTGACGGAGATAGGGATATTAAAACGTAGAAATTTGAGACTTTTACAGCTTGCTACCGCATGTTGGAAGGGCGGAGTGTTCCAATTGACAATTCTGCTAGATCGAACCAGCTGATTCATCGAAGTGGTTCAGGGTGTTCGGTTTTCTGTTCCTTTATCAACCGGAAAGTGGTGCCTCTCCGGAATCTAATTTCTGTTGTATTGGCCCTGGTGTGGGCTTTTTTCTAGCTGTTTTGAAAGATGTTTGATCTATATGATAAACTTCGTGACTGTTCTTACCAATATTCGTTTCCATCTGCATGCTTCTCTAAAAAGCGGAATTAGCCTCACTTTGATTGTAGTGGTGCAAGCATTTTTCTCCCTCACCAAATTTGACCGGATGCTCGTCCCGATTCCAGGAACTCTTCACACAAGGGCCGTCGAATTCAATCTTAGAATCCTTTTGTCCTCGACGGTGGGTAACATGTCAGTTTGCGTTTGTTCAGAGTATCAGAACTTTCCCTCCGGTTTACTGGGTGGCATTCGTGTTCCGAGAATTTCGAAGTTGAGAGAAGTGAGTTGGCGAAGTACATTGACTTATCTGGCTTCTCTGCGGGACATGTCTGTGCATCTTAAAGGTATTGAGCTCCATCACCTCTTAGGTCGAATTGCCACCCGTGGGCCACTTGGAACAGTTAGTCGATTTATCTGTTTAAACTACGTTCCCACCGGTCTTTACGAAGGCACCTAATATCTGTAGTTTGGCGTGTTGTGAGACATTTTATCGACCCAATATGACGATCACAATTCGCATGCATGTTTAGTCGTTCTAGCTGAGGATCTGGCCACTTCGCACGTGGGTTTTCTACATTCGCTCGTCGTCGTCCGCTGTTTGATCTATCAATCAAGTCGACTGATACAACCGGTGATCCGTTGCTGCTTATCCTGGCAGCTTTCAAGGTAACAACAGCCGCAGTGTTGAATATCCACTGTAAACTGTTATGTGCTCCGCATGCCGCTGAATCGCCTGCTCCACCGCGCATAGTCCACGGACTACAGAAGATCTGAGCGACTCGCCGAACAATTTTGAGTACCTTTTTCTACTCCTTGGTGCGGCGGTGTTGCAGTCTACCGAGGTCATATCCCTAAGATTGTTCGGTCTTCGTAATCTTCCAGTTTTGTTTGCTTATTTCGTACGCTTTCATATCTTGAGATACATTAAGTAAACTGTCAGGATTGGTAGCAGATCTTATAAGATTGTTCATGGACACCGTTCAACACTGAAGGTGTGTGCATTCACTGGATTGTCCATTCATGCAACCCTCTCAAGCTTAGCCAATCGGCCTCTACATTAGTTGATAGTATCCACTGTAGATCGGATTCGTCTCCCGTCTGGGACCCTCGCGACTCATAGTCGGTGGCTTTAGAAGTTAGATGAGACAGTGGCTAATCGGGCTCAGTGGCGTGAATGTTGCCGTTGTTTCTCCGAGTTGTCTGTTTAGTGAGTGCACTTAGTAACGCGGAGCAGTGAAAGCCGTAAAAAAGCTGTCTTCCTGATGACGCCTTTCTTTCATTTACAGTTCGGTTGTTTGTTTGCAAGGTGTAGACACCTTGATGTTGGATGTTTGAATATGGAAGTAACTGTTTTTAGTAGTCATGTCCCCTCCCCTTCTTTTTTTTTCCCTATATAAGTTTTTCTTCCTTCGTGGTTGTGTGGCGGTTAGGCATCAGTGTGAACCACTGATGTATTGCTGTCTATGATGATGCGGTCCAAACGAGTCCACTCGTGTGACGACTTGTTAAACCATTTCCCGGGGCTTTCAGCCCATTTACCTCGAAGGTTTCTTATGTTGCGGCTAGCTGACGTTTGATGCATAGTGACTTGGCTTAGAAGACGGGCTAGTCATCACGCCTCACGCCCCTCAGATCGGAATTTTGTAGCTCAGTGTGCGATTGGTAACGTCCAAAGAGATCGGATGTAGTCGTATGACATCGCCGCCTGCGAAATGCCGGTATGATGAAATGGCTCATCCAAGCTGCCAGGGGTAAGTGCAGATTTATCTTCGTATTCGGCTGGGTTGTTTGTTTCCTTGGTGTTAAACTTGTAATAGTTGTTTTAATGTGGGTGTACAAAACTTCTACAGAGAGACTACTAATGGGGTCGCTTACCTTTTTAGGCGTGAACAATATGGTCCCCTGCACCAATGGTGCACGACACAGCAAAATATATACTTTGCTGTGTAGTCGTCAGTTTGTACGGTGCGCTTTTTTCTGATGAATATGCGGTAGCTGAGTTTATTGCCATCTACCGGACGGCAGCTTTCAAGGAGTGCAGTTGTTGGGACATCGAATTAAATTGAAAACATATTAACAAGTGGTATGATGAGTTGGAAACTCCAAGTATTCTTCACTTGCGTGAGAACCACGTATTCGGGTACCAGTGTATGCAAGACTCGCTAGGGTATTGGTTGATAGGTTGATCACATCCGGCGTGATCAGGTGAATACCTAAGCCCTGGCAAACGTGCTCACCCGGCCTGTTGTCAGCCATCCTATCGCGGCTCCAGCACTCTGACGTGATCGATCGTCACAACCCGAAAATTGAGCTGACGTCTACCGACCTACGTAACTTGTGGTGACAACAGGTTGTGTATTCACCACTCGTGTGCGGTTATAAAAGGTAGTTGTAAACCATGGTCATGCGATCATCCATTTTTAATGACCTCTAGTCGCAAATGATCGACCGTACATGGTAGAATAATCGTGTGACCAACACGATCACCATGTCACCGAAAATTCGTCGGTGGCCACTCTACCGAACGCGGTTTCTTCGGACCGGGGAAGTGCTTCACATACTATTCCGTTGCTGGAATCGTCAACTTTTATTTACAGGATCTAAAGTCAAATAGCGGTGACTGGGCAATGATTCTAAACAGCTAACGTTGAGGCATGTTCTGGTTGACTTGACGGGTGGTTGCGCAAGAAACCGGGACATTTCTGGTTAGCGACATCGTTGTATGCGCGGAGTTTGCACGGATTAAGGGACTTTAGAATCAAGTAATGCGATTCCTAAGTGCAAAGAGTTCACTAACTGTGGATTGATGTGTAGAATATGTTTCTGGTTTCATATGCCAATTGTGATAGTCGTTTTCCAATCCGTGTTGCAAAATTTCGACCAAAAGAATGAAGTCAGTCCATATTGCATGGCTGTGAACGTTTTCGGCGTTTCACTTCACAGCTATTTACGGGAACAACTAACAATTGCGCTTTGACTTGCCACTGCTCAGCCATACTGGGACTTCCGAGTTGAATCTAAATTGTCAGTATTTAAACAACCTGTCGAGTAGACTCTGTCTCAATGTTTGTCGAAACTTTGTCGTTCTACTCTCTGTGTAGTCTTCGGCGTAATGACATATCGACGGGCGTTGCCGAGGCTTGAGTACTCAACTTTGAGAATCTATTGCAGAAATACCTAGTTACCTATTCATCATTATTAGATAGCAATACATCGGTGTTTCTCACTGATGCTTAACATAATCAAGGTTCGAGAAAAAAAAATAAATGAAGGTATCTATTGATTAAAAGTCTATAGTCAAACATTCATCATCAAGGCGTCTACATTTTGCAAAAATAAATAAAAATGAGACGTCAACAGCAAGACAGCCTCCTTACAGCTTTCATTGCTCCACAGACCACTCGGCCAAACACCAACGTTTACGCTACCGAACCCGGCTAGCTGCTGTCTTATCTAACTTATCTAGCCATCGACTCTGAGTCACGAAGTCTTCAATGCGAGAGGAACCCGATCTACAGTGTCCAGCCGCCTGGTGAGCGATTCCATTGCTCTGTCGACCGCGGTGTCGGTAGAGTGCTCTATGAAACAGACGCGACCAGCTGCTATCCCTAGTACACAACCTAACCGTCTAAGTCTAAAAATGTAAGGATGGAGATGAATTTTCCGGACCACATTTTAGGCTTTCTCGACATCAGTTTGAGGTGTCCCAAGGGACCAACGAAGTTGCATCGCTAATGCACACATGGGTACGCTGACAAACAAAGATCAGTTAGCTCGTACGAAGTGGAATAACACAAATCCACCATGTGCATTGTGTTAACTCGGTTTGCTCGTTCGTGCCCAGTTTCTAGGCTGGCGGCGCTTCAGCGATTTGCGTCGAGTACTGAGCGCTTAGATGTGTCTCCGTGCGACATGCAAGAAGTGCAGAGAATCTTCGTAGCTAATTGACCGTTGGTCTGTCGGTCGGTAGCCGTCCAATTGACGGCGTAAACTTCGATAGTCGTCCGAAAGGCAGGCAGCGAAACCCCATCTTAGGTGGTCATTCGGGTAACATCCTGGCGGCAGCCGTGACAGATGCAAGCAGGACCGGAACACCCTGAGTAATTAGGCGACCCTGGTCTTCACTCTTGGGCAGCTGACAAGCCATCACAAGTCCACTCTGTCTTAAATAATTTAATGTAAGTCAGTCGAAACAGCGCGCCTGGTGTGGATTGCAAGAAGGTCTGTAGGCTGTCGTTCGAACGAAACAGTACCCTTGACGACGAACTAGCCACGAACAGCTGCGTATCTGCATTGTGGTTGGACAGAAAGCCTTCACCGTTTCATTGATCTTTTCCGAGAGATGGTCTCCAAAGGATGGAGCTAGCTGGTACTTTTGGTTGCTTCGAGCTTCATCAAAATTCAAGACGTTGCGAACAAAACTCGCTGTCGGTTGTCAAATCAGGATTGTGTAGAACCTAATATAGTGTGAATTTAGTATCATTTAGAGTACTGTGTCAATTGTTTCAACGGCGGCAGACCATGGTAACTCCAGTCCTTGAACAGAACTTTTGAATGCACAGACTAGGGTTTTGCAGTTGGATCCCAATAGCCTCCGCAGCGGCACCGCATCGTTCATTCTCGAACGTGAACTTTCTTGTCGTTGAGGGTCCGTGATTATCGTAGCGCTTTGAATTGTTCTAAAGATGCCCTTGGTTTGCCGATTACAAGCGCTCCGGATTGCATCATTCAACTAAAGAATATCGACCAGTCTGTGTTGCGTGCAGAGCATTCGTTCAAGATTGACAAACGACCGTACTTCCGCTTACTGTTAGTGATAGCATGGTAGTTGATTTCAACGGCGCGTGTCGTTCTGGTGGTTGTCTGCCTCGTGGACTTGACACAGTGAGCACCATACGTAGTGGTCAACGTTCCGATCTGTCCTTTGTATGCTTCTCAAAAATTGTCCTAGCTTTGGACAATGATGACCGGTCCATATCGGTGTCGCTCAGTCCACCTCAGTCTGCTTCCTGAGGTATGCTTTTTTGTACACTGTCAAACTGCTTGCTCTAACTTGGATTTGTAACCGTCAGTACTAAGCAAACTTAAATGCTTGTTCAGCGTGATGTTCGCTTAACATTAGCGGCGTCATCATAGACCACAATACATCAGTGGTTATCACTAATGCTTAACTGCTACATAACCAGGAAAAGCGAGAAGAGAAAAAGAAAGAAAAGAGGAGGAACCTAATTACTAAAAATAGTTACGTCTTTATTCAAACATTCGATATCAACGTGCCTACTTGCAGACAAACAACCAAGCTGTAAGTGAAAGTAAAGCTTTACTTGCCCTGCGTCATTAAGTTTACTTACTTCTCAGACAACTCAGTTAAACAACATTTAGGTAGCTGGGGCAACTAGTTTATGGTGGGTTGTTGGAAGATGTGATCACACATTCAATGGTAATCTTCCTCTTTCAGCATGAAAATTCGGCCGTCTTTTTTCCTCAGAGAACTAGCTGCAACTAATGGCTGTTTGAAACGTATTAGTGTAATAGCTATTGGTTTCTGCTTCCCCGGATGACAACTACTTGATTCACCACGCGTAGTCCACAAACTTACGCTTGGAATGTTCAGCACGATCAACTCTGTTTCACCAATGTCTGTCAACTCCGTGATTCAGCTTGTCACCGATTGACAAACGTCCGAACGGTGGGTGAGCTGTTTCTGAGTGGTCAGTGGGGCTGCGCAACCTGACCTGCTCAAGGCTTTCGCTGGTCATTGTTTTGCTGACAGCCGCCGCTTGTACGCGATCATTCGTGTATTGAGACTTTCAGCTGACATCCTAGTGAATATCAGTCCGAATGTTTGCTTTATCAAGTTTTGTTTCAGAATTTGGGGTCGGCCGGAAAAAAAGTGGTGATCTGACAATATCTTAACATTGAAACATGAAGTAGTGAGTGTCGAAGTTTACTCCGGTTTCGAATTCTAAGCACCACCTCATAAACCGGCGTTCCTTATGTGGGTAATTTATTCTCTTCAGAGTGCGTTCATTTCTGTTTCACTGTTCCACGCTTTGTTTGTCAACTCCTTATTTTGCTCGATGTGTTCATGATGCTAGAGGACGTAATATTGTACGGTCAGCCTTTTACGTGACTTTCGTTAGGCGATGTACAACTCGAAGTCACCAGCCATAGTTGAAATGGGGCATTTTAAGTTGTCTCCATTTTTGATTGGATTGTATCCCTGGTTTGTTAAACGAACAAGTAAGATGTGTATTCTTGACCGCCTGTGCACGCTCATTCAGTGGTCGGCCTGTAGCTTTTAATTCAACAGAATTCACGAAAAGAATTATTCCCATAAACAAACTGATGTTTGAGTCACTTTTGATAAAGAATGTGTTCGTTTGTTCGCAATTTTATCCATTATCCACAGATCATGCCAACAACCTCAGAATCAATAGCATCTGCGTAACAGGATATAAGTGATAAACATTGTTGCAGGAAAATTCGATGGCACCCGTTTTGTCCAAACTTTGGCGGTGGACTAACGTTCGATTTGACATTGAGACCCAATTTTCCGCTATATCTTTTGTTGTACACAAGTCTTCTGAAATCACTATATCGGCTAAAAGTATATGTCCAGTAGTATAACTCGTCGGGGTGGGCGCTTTAATCCCATGAAGTGTTTTCAAATGCTAGACCTTGAGTGTTCCTTTGATATCATGGATGGCCAGCTGCCAATTAGGCAGATTTGGTGTTTTGATGCGTTTCACTAACAGGGTTCTTTCATCATCGAACTGCGAAGTCGTGATCGGGTGAACGGGCGGACTGTATCATTTCGAAACTATGAGGCGTACATGCGCCAAGTTTTTGGAGATACCCGCTTTCTGCGAGCCCCTAAACTTCTCCGAATATGTTCGATTAATAGCATCCTAAATCGACTACTTTAACGGATACACCTTTTCCACTACCTGCAACTCGCGAACATTTTCTTGTTTGTCTAAGCAGCAGTACTCAGCATCCTCCCTACCCTATTTGAAGAGCCAGATGGAGGCAACTGAAGCCGAAGTTTGAGTCAATTTATTAATGTCTATGTTAAGCTACGGTCTGTTTGCTGTCTTTTTCCAGCCACAAGAATCACAAAGAATTGATGTGGTTAGCGCGAAAAAACGCTATTATCAACGCGCCACTGCACTCAACCGTTGTTCACATGGCGATGTCCACGCAAGTGGTGCTCCAGACTGCAACTGTCAAAACCAGACACTCTGCGCATATCCTCGATGTAGGAGTGGGGGTAGCTAGATTTCGAAACCTTAGAGCGGCATTATGCATAGCTGCGTTTTGCCTCTTGTTCTTTATCGAAAAACGAGTGTAATGCTGATGCCTGAGTTATCGCGTGTGAGCAAGTTCTGTTCAGGTTTGATCGGTACCCGAGGAAATGCCCTCTACTTCATCTCCAACCGCTGTCTTGAGAGCGGCCCATCTATCCATTGTACTGTATCCGTGGTTGACAATGATGATTAGTTGTCAGTCTTGCAAAAAAGAAAGAAACACCTTGACGATGTGAATCGGGAATGAATGCCTTGACGTGCCTTCTCGTTGCTGTGAACAGATAGTTAACCGTACACTATCCTGAGATGACGTTTAGGAGTCGGTCGCCAGGTGTATGTTGTAGCTCCCGTGCGTAAGCCATTCTGGAAGCACTGATTGATCTGCTGCATGAGACATCTAATCGAGAGGGATGTTAGTTGCCCACCAGCGGTACGTATGACGGTGCTCCGAAATGTGAAGAGTTGGAATTTGATCCGTAAACCCGTCCCGATTGAAATTCTATCTCGTACTCCTGAGTGTATGTTTCTTGGACTTTTGATACCAGGCACTAGACCTTCAGTTGATTGATCGAGCTGTTTTTCACAAGAGATCCTGCTTTGCTTTTTGGATTGGGTATTATCCACTAAACCCCAATTCAGACAATTGCCATCGGTCGTTTACTCTAGTTGTACAGATTACGTCAAAGCCTCCACTAATGTCGGGCATCTTTGAGGGTTTCTTCCGACTATCTGGACAAGCAGCGTTACCGCCTTTAAAACGAAAAATGCAATTGCTAGCCCGTTTGCGTCGGTGGTTCTAAATCCACTGTCCGGAACACGATATTAGAAACGTCTGTAACACAGCAAAAGTCGATTATCCTTTTAAAACTGGCCCTGCGGTTCAATCTTCTTGATTCGCTATTTATAACCCCGTTGTCTGCCTTTGATGGATATACGATTCGGGTCAGTAGAGTCGATTGGCGCGGAGTCTGTCGATACCCCCTTGATGCACAAGCTGACGTCGTTTACTTGACTTTCTCAATCAACCAAGCTTCTGTTTCTTACGGTCATCCCTCTTTAACCCTCGACAACCGTCACAAGATCCGTTTCATCTCTGTTGGACTGTTTTGCTGCGTGCTGTTGTATCTGACAACTATTAGGATATTCGAGGTTAGAGCTGCCGTGTTAGCATGGTAGGCTAGTTAGTACATGCTTTACAGCCGGTCTGGTCGGTTCCTCTAAAGCCAGCAGTCATTGCTTGGTATACTTAATTGGTGGGACTGCACATCGACGTATGTTCTGAATCTGTGTGCGCTCCATCAATAATCGTGATTGAACCACATCATCATCCATATTGTTTGTCTAAGGCTACGCCTGACTGAGAAGTGAGTAGTTTCCTGTCAGTCACGTGCGTTTTACCTAAAATTAGGGTTAACTAAGGCTGACCTATATTGAGTCCATTGGTGCAGCAGGCACCCACCGTTAATCACATGGAGTGATACTGGCGTGAAGCTGCCGTCTGAACGGCGTTCATATTCCTTGTATGAAGCAATCGACTTCGGGGGAGCATCTGGGTGTGAGTAAAAGACGCCGTTGGTACTGTTGCCACTGCAGTCGCGCATAGCATATGCAGTGTGAAGAAATTCCGTGAATATCGGTTCTAAATCTAGTCTCATCAAGGTTTGCCAGATATACAGCATATTTGGTGCTACCGAGAACTCAACTTGCCAATGTGACTGCTAGGCCAAGTAATCGATCCACCGCAACCTGAACGACAGTGGGTACTATGGGGTCACCTGTGGTGTACAACTGGTTTTGAACAGGTGATGCGCGTTCTGCCAATTCGTTATGTTCAGTATTGTTTTATATTCTAGCCTGAAGTACGCTGGAAGTTGATCTTCAGTGAGTCAGACGTCCGAACGGGAGTAACCTGTTCTATTCATTTCAGAATATACACGTTGAGAGTACCTGTATTGACTTGATCTAAACGTGTCACGATGGAAATCGAGAACTAAATCGTGGACGCGACTCGATACGACAATGGCATTATATTCAGCGATATCAGTGGGATTTGTAGTGGAATCGACAGACTATTGATGGAAGTGTTGGCTATGTAGAAACGTGATTAGGTCATAGGGAAACCTGTGTAGTGTATATCAGCTTATGCATCAGTGGCCTTGGCGTAATCTCACTGTTCTTTTGAAGAGTCAAGTTTATGGTGTACTAGTTGTGGTTCTGTGTGGCTGCAAAACAAGCATTTCGTCTGTGTTTTTGGTACTTGGATATCTTTGGAGTACTAGCGACTTGTAGTGCGGAACCCCACTGTCGTTTTGATTCCCGATTTTCTTTCTACCATTTTTGTCATTCTGCAGTTTCTGTTGCTTCTGATTTTTGCTGTAACGTTATATATATATATATATATATATATATATATATATATATATATATATATATATATATATATATACTGGCAACGTGTAACCGTTTGAATGCAAATGTTTCCTCTCTACTTCTATCCACTAAAAGTATTCACGTCCCGAGCCTTATGCTCAGTATCGAAAGTTCGTCCTTATCGAAATAATGTCATCTCATGTAATATCTTGTTGAACCACTAATCATTCCATTTGGGCGTTTTAATTATGTTTTTCCTAATTTTATCCATCGGATATCAATCTAAAAGTACGTTCCGCATACGGACAATGAAATTAGTGCCGCCACGTTGAATGAGTTGAACTGTTCTTACTACCGTCCCATGAGCTCCAGTTTGCGCCTGTTTTGTTCTCGTACTTGTGTAAATTATGTGCAACTCGTTTATAATCAAGAAACTAACCACACTGTCTTGTTCGGTTGTTTCTCGTCTCAGGCAATTACAGAACCAGATCGTTTGCTTAACGAGTATCATGCTCATCTCAGCGACAATGGCGGAATCATGTTGAATTCCATCCCTCATTTAATCGATTTGATGCGGTCGACCAACGGGAAACTCGTGCCGAAGTGTATCGCTCTTTGTATCATCTCATCAACAATCCCGGACATCCAGTCAAAGCTGTGTAAAGAGGGAGCCTGGGATATCCTCTTAAAGTGGCTGCAAGAGGCTCTTAAGGAGGATAACTATCCGTTCCTGATAGAACTGTTGAAGGTGTATCTGATGCTACCAGTCAGACTTGAGCAGCTTACCCAGAATGTTTGTCCAAAATTAATAAATTCACTTACTAAACGTTGTGAACATGATAGTAGGTTGCTTTTGTTTCCTAGACTATTCTCTCATTCAGCTGTAAAGTCATTAGCGTTCGAAATAGTAAAAAAATGGAAGGGTGTTATCAGTTCAGATTCAAGGCGGTTGGAACGTAAGTTTGTGTTGGTCATCTATGAATTCTGCAGAGCCAGATGTCAAGAAAAAGAAGCTTGACAGTGGCATAAAATCAGATGACTCACATTCTAGTGAAGACTTGAAGCACGATAAAAAACGACTTCGAACTGTAAAGATGCCACCAACAGTAATGCGTACTGCAGGTGTTGAGGACGTCTCTCAAACATATCCAAAATCACGTTTAGAGGTGCTTTCCAAAAAAAGGTAAACAATCCCCCTGAAAAGGTGATCATCCTTTTTTAGCAAACTTGATGTAGATATTAAACCTACTTCCGAGTTACCCATTGAATCATTTCATCAGAAGATAACTGTCACTCCTTCCGAACCCCGCAAAAGTATATTTCAGTGCTTTTTAGCTTATTGTTCATAGATATAGCCGAAATGCACGAAAGTCCCGATTTTATTAACGCTCTTACAACAACTTGCCCGGTTGTACGAAAAAAACGGAAACTCTCTGTCAGTAAAATAGAAACTCAGGTTTCATGTGAGACCCAACAAGTACGTCAATCCTCTGCCTTCATGATTTTTTCAGGTCGCACCCAGTGCTCCTCTAAATACATCTGAATTGACTGATGAAACAACAAAAAGTGACTCTCAATCTCCCTCGTCCTCTCCGCTAGGAATGGGGACGAAAAAATCCTCCCTAATTTCTTTGTCCTCTTCGTTTTCTGTCGAGTGTAAACCTAAAAAGCGAGTATCATGGGCGGAGGAAGATAAATTGCAATCTTTTTTCTATTTTGAGCTTGACGAGTCTGAGCGAGGTCAGTTGCAGCAGATTACGTGGCGAATCTGTTTTTTTATTTCCATTTGTTTCTATACCAAATTAACGATATTGTTTGTGTTATAGTCAATGTGAACCGAGTATCATTGGATGAGATTCGAAAGAAAGATTTATCCCTGGAGCGACAGATGTTCAGGCGAAACGCCGAAGAATCCATTGTTAGCTCTCAGAAGGTGAGTATTGAGGGGGCTGTGAATTCGACCTCAAATGGCATCGCTGTTGAGTCGTCATCAATGAATGTGTTTGCTTGGTAGTCCCTTCAAACCGTGTTAATTTTAAAGTAGTGGCAGTAGTATACATATTTAATGTAGATTTTGCTTATCACTTTACTTTGCACTAAGCGCTCAAATTTAAACTTTATGCAGCTACACACAATAATGTAACAGCTAAATGGTGTTTACTTTGGTATTACGATTTACGTCAAGTCTAAGCCTTTTATCCGCTTGACATAGGAATCTAGGCCATTTTGTTACCACATTGTTTGCCACTGCAACGTCCTATTCGACATTCATTTGAAATAAGATTTACTCCGCTTGCTGAAAGTGGGCTTTTCAGACCAGCAGTTCGGAACGTCTCATACCCCCAATGTACCTTGCGCGAAATTTGAATACACGATCTATCTTACAAGCCGACTTTTTAATTGCTGAGGGGAGATTTAACTTGGTTTTATTGACCACTTCACATGAACGACTGCAGAGTTGTTCATTATCGTATAACCTTTCGAGGCTGATGTGAACAATATACAGTGGGTGTTCAAAATCGTATTCTCTAATCTAATTAACTACTCAGTGAACACTGGACCTTAGGTTTGCTTCATATTTTATTTACCTCGTCCGGTTCTGTAGTTCAAAGATCTGGTTTTTAATTTCGACAATTGAGTGTGCAGTAGCTTGTATGTCAATCGGACTCCTCATCTATATTCCCATGTATGTACATGCTTTCGTTAGTAGGTAACTCGCAAAATGTACATTTGGGCATCAAACCATGGTCGCTTCTGAAAAGGTGTCTGTTTTTGTCAACTGTTCCTGGCCTATCTGGTTTCATCGTTTTCAGTGGCAGATATGTTGTGTCACTACGGTACTGCCGGTGGTGGTAGGCAAATCAAACATTGCATCCATGTGAAAGTTAGTTATCCGTTTAATTTCTGCCGTGAGAGTAGTGTCTGCGGTTCACACGATTCCCAAACTTTCCAATAACATTATATTGATAATCCTGTAGGATATGAAGATCTCGGCAACGAATCGGTTCATTGCGTATTCTTGCACTTCTTCGCGTGTAACATGTATATTAACAAGATCAGGCTGCGGTATGTTACAGGTATGGTTTCCGCTAATTGTTCAACGGGCTTTCCAGTTGCGCTTACTTAGAAAGTTGTTCAAAGGTGGTGCACTGCTGTTTTGTCTTGGACTCAAGAAATTGCTTACGAACGAAAGAAAACTCGATCAATACATATTTGACGCCCTCGGCTTGTACCGTTCCCCCTCTAGTGGCCCTTGGATGTTGCTGGAGCCAGCATTTCGGCACTTCACACGCGCTCACTTGTTCGCCAATGGTTGTACAATGTTTATCGTGACCGGTGATCGCATGCTGCATCTGCAGGTGATCACATATGAACCCAGAACACTGATTAATGTCCCTTCTAGTGGTGGGTGTTCAGAACTGATCAGACTCCTGCAAATACTCTACTGGAATATAGGGTGACTTTCTACCTCGTCCACGTCTAGGCTTTTTTTAACGTAATGCTTGATCCTGATCAGCTTATGCTAGTTATCCCAATTGTCCCGTTTCGACCATTTGTCGAGTTTGAATCTAATAAACAAAGGCCGAATCCCACTGCAGGAACGCGGGTTAAGTTCGGCTGCTTTCATTTTTCTGGTCCAGACGGGAACCCACTCAATTGTGGGTTTCCAACCTGAATGTTCACACCAGATCACTAGCGTAAACTGGCGGCGGAATGGACCGCGTTCATCTCAGTAATTGAACATCTCGAGAGGTGCACAGATTTTCTATTTAGCTTTGGAAATATCAATGCTAACGTCCGACGTACTCTTGGCAGAATGTGAAGCTATGTTTTATTGTTGAGGTCGCACTTCTGCTTAAGAAGGTTATCAAGCTTGTGACAAACGATAGGTCTTCTGATTTTTCTACGTCCGGTTTCTACATTGCTCTGTTCTATCGAACATTCTTGTGACGAGTATCAAAACTCACCAAACCTTTGAATTTGCAGGTGATGCACAGCCGGATTCGTCTGAATTTTCTGCGTCAGGTAGACCGTTGTTGAGATACAAACGACATCCATGAAACGTGACTGAACGAAGGATCTGGTGATTGTTACAAATCCAGGTCTGCCATTCAGATCCAGCTGGCATTGTTCGACGTTGCTTCTGTTTTCCCGATCAGCTGACGGTTTGGTAGTAGTAGATAAGTTTAAAGTGTTTATGTCATCCCGGATAGCTATAGTTAGACAAATCAGGAGTCAGCATGGAAAACATCTAGTTGGCTGTACGTAGGTTTGTTTCGTTAGAGACACGCGACTCGTCGTTTTTGTGTGCGCCAATCTGACGATTCTTACGGGGTTGGTACATAAGGCTTACACATCTGAGTTGCTGTCGACGCACGACATCGATTCGTTGAACCTCTGCGTGCCTCATCTTCTGACTATTTTTCTCAGCGGGCTGTAATCAGCTCACACTGTGGTCACAATTGGTTCTGCGTGTTTGGCAGTGTTAATACGTCTTTTGGTGCAGTGATTGCTCCTGCTTCACGGCGTTCTCAAATTGTGTGCAGTCTCAACCTGCAGTCCACACATTCTTTTGCTTGTTTCATAGTTATCTGCGAATCCACTTTCATTCTACACCTTGTCGCCACAACCAATTCCGTGCCCCCGTCGACATTTATCCCCGGCTGTCAGGCGATCGTTTGTGTGAGCCGGGTGACCGTTGATCGATGTCGATCAGCAGTAACAGGATTGGCCAACCAAGCTTAGTCAGCTCATCAAAGTGATGCAGAGGACGAATCATGATTTTCTTCCATAAAGTACGTTTAAGATATCGATCTAAAACGGGGGTTACTTGAGGAAAGGTCCAAAAGCACTTGAAAAAGAGTTGCCCATTTTATCATCTGGCTTTGTGATATTGGCGTCTTAGTCGCGGATCTGCATCTAGTACAGAGTTCACCTCAGCAGTTATCGGAGAGGAATTCTAAGATATGCAAAAGGCACATTTCCCAAAAAGACAACACAGCTGCCGGTCAAGTGGGACAGTGTCTATCGGCTTTCAGGATCGCTGCTGTTCGCGATTTCGTTGCGAAGCCAGTATCGGTATGTGACATGCTCTCAACCTCTGTCCTTCTCGTTAATCGACAACTACCCGCGAATGGAACCTAATTTATGAATACAAGTGCAGGGGCTCATCTGCTTCGTAGAAGTGAACGGCAGCTTGGAACTTGGGTAAACGAACAGTTGATTAATTCAACAAGCTTTTATACAATGAGGCGGTTTGACATTAAACTCCTGGAACGAGTCAGCGCTGTTGATCGCCTGGCACCACTTGACGCGACGTGTGATGAGATCATCAATATTTTTCGCCTTCTTGATCTGAAACACGTTTGCGGAAGTATGTCGCTGCTAATGCAATCAGTCGCAGCTTGTTTCCGGTTTCTACGCCAGTGGCTTACTGTAGTTGGTGCGAAATACTAAATGCAGTTCATCGTTGAGGATTGTCAGGTACACTTAAAGACTGTTTAAGTGCAGGTCAATATTGTATGGCGTATTTTTTTTAGTATGGAGATCCTGTCAGGAAGGTTATCTCTTACAATTTCTTGAGATGAAACCCCCTCCCGACCTTTGAGCGCACAATTCCCATGTTGACTTTTGTTTAGCATGTTTGGTTTCACAAAGCTGTATTTGGAATTGCCTTTACTAATCATTATTAATGTTAGATGGATGTTGTAGTCCTGAGCCATTGGTTTCACTCCTATGTTGCCAAGATCGTTCAATTTTGATTGCCGAAAGCTTCAGTTACATTGTCATTTGCTTTATCCGGAATACGATAGTTGTTTACCCCTTCCGGTTCTGTCAGGTGTTTTGTGTTCGGCCGCTGGATCCATGGTTGGTGGACGGTCTGCCTGGGAATCTGATTAGTTTTGCAGCCACCGATCTCGTAGGTTGTCATAATTGTCGACTCTGTTCGTTGTAAGAACAAAGCAACGACTAGTACTATTTGTTTCTGAATGTTTATCCTTCAGGGGAGATGTTTTTGGGGGTATTGCCCTGCTTTCACTTATCTTATTGATCGCAGGTGCGTTAGTCGTGCTTGTACGGTATCTAGGATTTAACACACGGAAGCTTCATATGAACGCTGAATGCCATCTTGGATACAGTGTGGACGTGTGGGTGGTATTTCACAACGTGTGTAATGTTGCTCTCTGAATGACAATGTGACACGTGTGAGGCATTTCGAATTTGTGCTTGCTGCAACCTATCGTTTCTTCTATCGTAGATACTTCAACCTGGTCAACACAGTTTTTTGGGCGTTTTTGGTTTTGTGTTTGATTCTGCCATGCTCGTTCAGTCATCACTTAACGCAACGCGTTTTGATCGAGAAACGATTTTCCATGAAATTTCGGACACTTGGTTTTTGCCCGATAGGTTTCGCTTTATCACGTGAATTTCGATTTTGATTGATCCTTGCACTGAAGGTGCAATGCGTGGTAGAGAACATGAACAGAGCTGGTAAACTAATAGGAACCGGTAGAGAGGCCCCAGAGTGTAACTTCCACTGTTCGGATTTTTTTGGGATTTAAGATACTGCCGTTGTGACTTTGTTGGCAGTCAACATTCTAGATCTAGTCAGTTATAAACGGTTTGTTATTAAGGATGGATCTATCCGTTCCACTACACCTGATTTCTTACTGATGTCTGCGTAATTTTTCACAAAGCATACCTCCGCCATATCGTGTTTACAAAGATATCGTAAACATGGTCTATTTTCCCTTGATCAGGCACTTTTTGTCGTTCCCACTTGTTTGTTGCGTAGACGTTTCTACGGTCTCGTGATTTTGTCAGACTAAAGTATACCTAGTTCCCGTCTTTCGGTAAAGTGTGCCACCGCACTGGAACATGATAATTGATGCCGTTGTGGCCTGTTTCTCTCTGTTGTCAATCGCCTGATTCGCGTCGTCCGCGCTGTCTCTCATGAATGGTTGTTTTGAGAACAATCCACTACATGATACATCCCGTGACTAAGTGACCGAATGAAAGTGTTGGAGGTTTGTCGTGTTCACGCTGCACATCGGTTGGAGAACAGATGACCGATAATCTGTGTTGAAAGGGTATAGATTAAAACAATGTTATCGACGTTCCATGTTTTACCAAGCAAGTGGTAAATGTTTTTGTCAGTGTTGTGAATGTCAAGCCTACTGTCATATCAGCTCGTTATATCGCAGGTGTCGTCAACCGTATTTTGTTGATTGATTTACCGTTGTGGATTTTTCGATGTTAATTTATCGTGGTAATGTGAATGCAGGACGGGTGCGGAACTGCTTTCTCTTTTGCACAGTAGTTGAAACGATAGTTGCTTGCTTTGATTCATTCCGTAAGCACATTGTGGTGGCTTTTTAATAAGTGTTATGTGTGCTGCTTGTAAACTACTGGAGTGAAGAGTAATCCAGCTGGTCGCGATTAACCTAGCTGATTTAAGTTTTTTTCGTAGTGAGTCCAACTTTGAATTGTGTTGCGATATTGCCCGACAATTCCATGACTACGCTTTCGGATCAAACCTCGTTTCACATGGCGGTTGCTAAGAAAGGTTTGAAGCATGCGAATACCACGTGTCTGTTTGATTCTATTTCGAGGCTTTCCGTAAGCAAGGCGTGTCCGTTTTCCTCGAAGAAGTTAAATGATTTTTGATCATTCTGAATTTACTTTTCATGGACTGCCAGCTAAAGTTAACCATTGGTCATCTTCAAACTTAGCTCTTCACGTCTGTCTAAGCTCGTTGCAGTCCTAATACGCTCCATGACCCTAGGTTAGCATGTCGATTCCGCTGATGGTTATAGACTCGTTTCTTGATAATTGTCCCATGTTCCAGCTGTCTGTTCACACCGCCTCCTCGCCCAGCTGTCCCCCAATAAGATGATTGACTTCAAGTGGCACGGTGTGCATTGTCCCTCGCACGTTAGTCCCTACACCCCGAATTGGTCGCTTGTTTGTTCCTCATCGCGCGCAGTCTGACTGACCCTCCGAGTTCCACAGTCCACACAGTCACTGACATATCATGAGGATGAAACATGAATTTCGATCCATACGCATGGGTGCTGTGCCTCTTGTCACTGTTCCACACTAGTCGATGAAGCAACCGAGTGTTAATTAAATGCGAGTGTGTGATGTCAAAACTGAGTAGAAATATTGGCTGTTAAAAATAAGCTCATTTTCTCAGTAGATGGTCGTTATGATGGTGATGATTACCGCAGACTTGATTAATGAGCTCCGATTTCCTATGCTGGGAACGTGTTTTATAGTAGTGGACCGTTCGCATGAACAGTCACGGACGACTGGCGTTACCTCCTTGCAGTGAAGCACAGGTTTCGTAAAGCGTGACAGCCTAGACCTTCACGTTGCCAACATGGTTCACGATGACACTAAGATATGTACTCTGAACTTTGTTTTTCTCCGTTTTCCTGATAATGAAGGTTATTGTCAAATGTGCCGCGCATCACTTCTTTGGGCATTCCCCTGGCTAACGTGTTGCATTCGTAATAATAAATGCAACCAGCGGACCATTTATTTGCGACAGATTCAAAGTTGGAGATGTATGGGATCTTTATATTTAGGTGCCCGTTCAGTTTCCCAAGATATACTGAAATGTGGTGACAGCTTTTGCAACCAGTTACACTGTTTACTGATTACTGTTCGTTCTTGAGGTGATGACCACCATATGTACTAGTTCGTGTCATGTCCGATTTGTGCTATGAGTAGGAGAAAACAAACCTGTATGTATTTTGCTTTGGTCTAAGACTTCTCATGAGCTTCTCAGTGTTGCGTGATTGTCCGTTTTTCACTAGCGTGAAAAAACATCCGACCAGCAGACGTAATTTTTACATTGTTAGACATTGTGCTGTTTTCCATCCTCTGACGACGTAACCGTTTAGTCTGGATTGTAGCTGTTTTCCGATGAGATTGTGGTCATAATCAAAAAGGCTTCCCGAAGTAGACTTGGAATATCTCTGTGGTACCGTTTTCATTTGGTCGGTTATCTATGAATCATGATTTGTGGGATTCGGACAAGGCGTGGATGGTTGTTCGTTTTTTCTTTCTATATATCTCTTGCTTTGCTAGTGACCTCAGTGCATGCGACTTTTTGCCTTGGGATGTCTAACTTGGTTACTATTTTGGAGTTGTCTACGTAAAGATCGCCGAAGACCTCCATGTGAAGCAGGTAAATTTGTTTCACCGAAATGGCGGATCGTTCGGTGCCACAGCCAGAGTAGTGGATTTTGAGTCTGCTCTGGTTTTCGGTTGGCAATGGAAAACAGATCATCCTGTTCGTCATTTGTTGATTTAATTACGCGATAAAAACCTCGTCCTTAAAAGAACTGAAAGAATCTTGGACGTGCTCGCACTCATGTGACGTATTTGTCTCTTAATCCCGGCTGTGAGTATCCGACTATCTCCGCACCTCATCGAATGATTATCACATCTTGATTGTTCTTAGTGGCTCTTTGATTCTGCTTTCGATGTAAAATCTGTCAAAAATGTAACCCATGTGTTGGTGTTTGAACCAAGGGCAGCGTCCCTAACTCTGGGCTAACCACAAATTGTATCCATATAGGCATTTCGGATGTTCATGAGCGTACTTATGTAGCTGGCAATCTCGGAACATACGTAGATTGAGATTGTAAGCGTCTGCTGATGTGTTTGGCGTTATCACATGCTCGCTCCGTGGGGTTTGGGGAGGGGATGCGAGATGGTGCTATCCGATTTCCGGTCGCGCGCTTTTCGTCGACAGCAAGTGGGCTTGATAAGCGTTCTTTTTAGTTGCATACCGATTTTTGGTTTAACAGCTTGGTTGAAAAGCGTTGGGAGGCATTTCGTTTCAGATGATGCACACGATGCCGTGCGTTGCTGTTCATCGGATCGTCACCCTGAAACAAAGATAAATACTATTACTCTTACAGCATCTAACGCAACATAGCAGTACGAAGTTTGGTAAACTCGACGAATGTCGTTTATTGCTCTCGTTTGATGAGCAGAGTCGGACAACAGGCCTCCTCAGTTAGTAATGTATCTAACAGTTTTCATTTCCATAACTGTGCCGTCCGAACTGTACTGTGTTCCTCTGATTGGAATAAATCTAAGGGCATTGCAGTATTGCCTACTATTCAACCAAGCTATGCTGTCTTTGTCATCTTGGACGTCTTGGTATCTGTTATCTACTTGGGAGGGATGTAATTTGGTGTGATGGTTTGTGCTAATAAAATAATGCCAACATGACTTACGCGAGCAACTTTGATGTTTATGACAGTTTATCTCGCTTTATCGTTTCGCGGTGGTACCATGAGGTTGTTCAATCCCTTTGATTTAGTTATCTTTTTCGTGACTGTGTGATGACTGTTTTAATTTTCAACGCCTCACGAGCAACTCCGGTAAATTCGAAACTTTCCCTAGTTTGTTCTGCGTTGTGGCTAGCAGACGTTTGCACATGCTCTCCTATGACGTTAAATCTTTGGGTCGTCCAAAGGGTGTTAATGCTAATAGAGTGTCTGATGGTGCTTGTCATTTCACACTGCCTCCTGCAAATTAGTCACGCTACATTGAAAACTAGCTGCGATGGCTGGGAGAGTCAAAACGATTTATAGCACTTAGGGCATGCAGTGTGAAAACATGCTGTAATTAACACATCAGTGTTACTCAGGTTTGCTGACCGTTTGTTTCCAAATCTCGAGCACAGATTCCGGACGGATCCGATCAACGCCGTGCCATATCGTTATTGATTTGTCAGTCGTTAAGTGGCCGACGCAGTACCTGCGTGGATAACTGTGTTCCAGCCGAAGTGATGCATCAACATCTATTTTCAGTAAACAAGTTGAATCCTGTAGCAATGCAGAGTTGTGTTTTTTAGGATAGAACATAGATTTTGAATCGGGATTGCGGGACGCAGTCATAGGTACCCAAGTCACATTCTGTAGCTGTCTGATTCATTGCACTTTTGGGGGCTGTGCGAACGGGAATATCCCTAACTAAGCAAAGATTATTCAGTGCAAAACGCATCGTTAGTCGTTCTAATAGGACTGGGAATATTCCGCTATTCTAGTGTAGAGTCGCTCCATGACCGGATTTTTGGGGAGCGCAGTACGCAAGCAAAATTATATCGCGGAAAAATAAATTAAAAAATACCCACTGAGTATGTTGACTGGACATGGTGATCTTGCCGGGGCCTCTGCAGATTAGTGACGGTTATTGTAGCGAAAAGGCGTCCAGTAAAGCAATCTTTACTGTCTAACTCGCTAGTTGGTGTGCCGCATGCGCGTTCGCGTTTTATGAGTCCACAACACCTCCAGTTTTGCGCTTACGCATCGTGTGCTCTTCTGCCCGATTTGTGGTCGGCGCCTTTTATCCGGGGGTTTTCCGCCTGCCAATCTTCGTCCGTTGGTCCGATTTTGTTGACCGATGGCTCGTCCGGTCGCTCGTGTTGTCCTCTACCTATCCACGGTGAACTTTGGTCGTATTCCACGGCCATGTCGAGATATTCCCGCGAGTGTTGGAATAATCGGGCCTACGATTTCGTCGCCATTTCTAGTTTGCCTGCCATGTCTCACCCGTTGATCCGATCCGGTCGACGGATAATTTATCCGATTGCCCCTGTTCGCCATCCGATCGTTGAGGGTTTGTGGACCTGCTTCCCCCACCCGTTGGGGGTACTCCGCCGAGTGTTTGAGTACTCGCTCCTCCGGCCTGATAATTCACCACATCGTCCTCACTTTGTAGTTAGATGATGTGTTACATTACCTTTTGTGTTGTGCAGATGATGTTAGATTTCCAGATGATGATTGGAATGTTGATTGAAAATGTTTACTTAGCCTCCGGCTGTTTACGCACGATGCAAATCTATTCTGCGATAGCAGCTCCTTTTCAGATTCTGAGAATTCTCTCACGATCATGGGTCACTCATGCTAAGAATTTGGTCGTCCAGCAACACGCACTGCTACGCTAAACCTTGTCTCCATGCTTCATCCGGCAACGACTGACATTTCCCTTGGATTCTTTAGATTTCACTTGGTCATTTGTCTACTCGTAGGTTGAGACATTAGGTGGGATGTTGGCTAACCGAGCTCATCGGCGTGAATGTTGTTGTTGTTCCGCCGAGTTGTCTAAATTGGGTGCACTAAATGACGCGTGTCAGTGAAAGCCGTAAGGAAGCTGTCTTGCTGATGATGCCTTACTTTCACTTACTGCTCGGTTGTTTTTTTGTAAGGTGTAGGCGCCTTGATATTGTATGTTGGAATATAGACGTAGCTGTTTTTAGTAGTTAAGTCCATTCC
>LUCH01001982.1:28112-50404 GCA_013368495.1 Paragonimus heterotremus | reverse complement strand
ACTTACTGCTCGGTTGTTTTTTTGTAAGGTGTAGGCGCCTTGATATTGTATGTTGGAATATAGACGTAGCTGTTTTTAGTAGTTAAGTCCATTCCTCTCCCTTTTTTACTGTCTCACAGGTTTCTTTCCCTTTGTGATTGTGTGGCAATTAAGCATCAATGTGAACCGCTGATGTATTGCTGTCTAGGATGATGATAACTCGTACGTTGTTCTCCGCAGTGGCTAATTAGGCGGCAGTTCGGTCACAAAGCCGGTCATCATTCCCTTGCTTTATTTCGGCAGACATTTCTTTGTGATGAGCTTCCTGTGTGCGAATAAACTGGTTAGTTGAAGCGTACGGTGAATGGTACATGCAGATACTACGTCAGAAGTTTTACAAACGGTCGCTTTGCGAACGTTCGCACGATTGCGGCCAGGCGGGGGTGCGTCAGCTGAATTTGTCAAGAGTGCATGTCATTTTGTAGCAAACTCCCTATGGAAGTGTGCGAACCCTTGTCCACATCGTCGTTATCATTTTCGAAAAACAGACTGTTTTCGAATCACGTTGCATGTGGCGTAGCAGAGTATCTCCCCCTTCAGAGTAAACAAAACAGTTGTTTCCGTAGCTATCATTTTTTGACGGTATATTATATATGACCATTATTTCCTCCGGTTGTGCGCACTTCTGTCGTGTTAGGCATGCTGCCGGACAAATGTTGATTGGCTGGGATAATGTACATTGGTGAGTCAATATTTTGCATAAAGGACGGCGCATGTGATGACTCAAGAGTTGGTTGTTCCGCATTGGCGTATGCGATTTCGCAATATAGGGTGGTCTGCATGGAATGCTGTCCGGTCGAATGGAGGAATTCCTTTATCTCGCCATCAATGAAGATTACAATGGATTGCTGCATAAGTGGTTGCGTCCAGTATGCCCCGACCAAAGCGGTGGAGTTATTCAAAGCAGTAATGCTCTTTTCCAGATCGCTGAAGTTGTCCCAATATTGTCTGCTCTTTTTAGTCCACTCGTTCAATCGATCATTATAAAATGAAACAATACGAAGATTTCTAGGCCGGGTGATTAAATGGGACTTGTGAACAGTGGAAAAAATGAATAGTTATTGACTGTTCCGTTGTTGTTCAGGGGTCACCTAAGCGATAGTTGTTGAGACAAGTATAGACGACGTGGTGCTTCGCACAACTTATGTGGATATGTTTTATCAGTGTCAGGCCGCTTAATTGCGACGAGTCTACGCCCAAACAATGCGGTTTGTACTCACTATGCCTGTCTAGTTTGAGCAGACTGAAAGGTACGATTCGCTCGAGATTGTCCGGCGAGTAACTTACATCCGCATCGTCAACGATGCGTGACTCGACAAGCCGTTGTAATTAATGCTACGAACGAACAGGCTGTTTGTGAGAATGTACATCATTTCATGGAATTCAGGTGTCATACGTATGCCAACTCGTCTTTGGCGACGGCTCGCTCGAGTGTCATAGATATGGCTTTATGATAAAGACTAATAAAAGTCTGCAACTCCGACAATCGTAGTTGAGCACCTGTTCGCTTCGCTCTTTCGTTGCATCTACTTCCTCACTCCCGCGATCGCACTAGGGTAACGACCCTCGACCGGTAGTTATTCGCCCTTCTGTCAGTGTAACTTAACATCGTTCAGCTCACTTGTAGCTTTATGTGCCGTCATGTCTTTTGTTCTTGGGGCTGTATAGTTGTTTCATTCGTCGTTTATTGTTTCATATACTTTCTTACCTTACATTTGTAACACCAGGAAACCTAGATCGTACGTACATTTGTTTAATTGCATCACCATGTCCGTAATATCTCATAGTTACGATTTAAGCGTGTTGTATTTATATCCTCAATCTAGTCCACAGTTTGAATGACTGTCATTTTGTGTAGAAATACTGAATGAGAAAATATGTATATCGTTTTAACGAATGGTCTTTTCTGTCTGACTGTGTTTCCGGTTTTTATCCCACCTACTGCTAAATTATTACCCCGTTTTTTTGCCAGTGGTATACCCCACTACCGTTGGAACGGCTATTTCTGATCGAACCCGGGTACAAGTCTACTGAGCGTCAAGTTCAGACTGAACGTGAAAGATACGTACTTCAGGCGATCTATTTCTCTCGTGAGAACATTCCACCTACTCCTGAGGAACCGGACCCTGAAGTCATTGAGCAATCTCTCCCCTTGGATATTCCGCTTGAAGATGTTAGTGTGCAATCCTATTTTGTACTTTGGACCTTTTTTTCTTTGTATCCTTTACAATTTTTTTGGAATTCGGCGATTATTGTGATGAATCGTGCTTCACATATAATCGGTGCATCCACTGCAGTGGGTTACCTTCCTTGGTTTGTTTTCTATTCAGTGTGGCGTTCATGGTTAATAATTTAACCGTTTAGTCCTACTTCCCCCTGACTGACGATTAGCTGTCATAGAGGTAATGCTGTAGGAGAGCTCACTGCAATTCCCGTGGTTCAGGTGAACGCCAAACGCGTGAACCCCAGCGATCCAGATCGCTATACAAAGCTTAGTATGGTCTGGAATTCGCGAGTTCCTTTTCAGCTTTGAGACGTACCGGAGGATATTGTGGATCGATCTTTCGTTGACAGTAATTTACAGAACGGCGAAGTGTTAATCAGGTTAAAGAGAAATAAGCAAATAATGTAAGTTCGCAGTGTTAATGGTATTGGGAGTTGGGGCTATCTACGCTACCATGTCACACTGTTTTTTATTGGTTGCATGAGTGGTTATGATCTCCCCAACCAAACAAGTAATCCTTATCAACGGAGCGGACGGGCTCCCATGGCCTATGATTACAATATTACCTGGCAGCCCTGAGCCTTCTAACTCTCACCAGCCACAGCCCGGTGGGCGCTCTGCCGGCACGTGGGTTGCCTGACCCAAACAGCCTAAATCGCGCATTTCTATTATCACGGTTCTCGGTCGTGAACTTGCACACCTTGATATGCGGCGCGTGTTGTTCATATAGTCAATCCATTTCATACGACCGAAGACCGGTAGAGTGCTGGGGTTTTGCGTTCGTTTTCCACACGAATTGACCAATTGTGTTCTGAATCACTGGCCCGATCTTTTCGTTGCTGCAGATACGAAAAGATCGGTGCGTACTTTGTGCCTTCATATTAGGTCTGTGTGAACTGTTTCTTCGAACTTAGACTGCAGTATTTTAACCGCACATAACGGAGGAACCAGCTCATTCCATATCAAAAGGACGATGCTCAGCTGGAAGTCAGGTTACCAATCAAACTGTCTGAATGTGACTGAAAAGTGGAGTACGTGAACACGGGTTCAATTTATGCGCGTTTTTTCGGCTACCATAGTCGATATTCAAGTCCAAGTTCAGCAACTTGCCACTAAATTTCCTCCCTGAGCTCACTGTATGAAATGCCTTTTGGTCATGTAGCTGAGTCTTCGTACTTAATGTGTTGATCTGTGATGTTTCGTTCGTCTGTTCAGTCGCTTTTTCGTTAACTACTTTTGGATTATTTCGGCGTGGTCAGGACTCATCCGCTCATATCGTCCACGTAGCACAACGACCTAATGTGTGCTGCCCGTTGATTTGCTTGTAGTTAGACGTAGGGAATGACTGTGGGGAAATTGGCGGTTGGTCAGTTGGATCCGTGGCGATGTATTACTTGGGACTCCTGAATAAAGAAGCTGTCTACCGCGGCGTATCCATTTAGGCTGACGATCTGTTGATATTCGTGCTAAGTGTTTTTCGCGAGGCTGGCATAATTTTGGAAACTGGCGTCCCTGATGTATCGTTTACCCGCTGGCGTTAATTTGGCCCGCAGGTCCGTTATCTGCTAAATAAGCATCCAGTACCTTAGAACGATTTAAGTTATCAGCTGCACTGCTCATACCATTGGAACGTAACTGACCTAATGCAGTCGTAGCAAGCAGTCATTCTGTTCATAATTTTATCTCCGGAGGTGTGACTCTTGGTCCAAATCATTCGAGCCTTGTCGGTGCCCTTTTGAATGCCACTACGGCGGTTCGCCGTTTGATCGGCAGTGACACTTTCTGTGTTCAGTGTCAGACACTGTCGTGTGTACCTTGAACGAGCCACGTTAATCTCCCAGTGATCGGATGTAGCTGCTTGTTATGTCTCACAGGAGACGGAAGCGGCTAAGCTGTCACTCATTTCTGTTGAGACGTTGCAGCACACTGAAATTCCGGAGTGTTAAGTGTATTCGCCTTCCATAGTTATGCGACCTGCTATAACACTCGGTTTTTGTCACTTGTGGTTTATATATATATATATATATATATATATATATATATATATATCCGGCGTAGTAAGCGTAATCGAACTAACAAAAGTGAACTTAGCATCAGGAAGCACATTCTCGCAACAGTTGGTAGTAAATGATGTAAATGTCAACCATTCCGTTGTCTCGTCTCTTTTGTGCTCCGCCCCACTGGCACCACGTTTTCGTAATATCTATCGCATTCCGTTGAATCACGAAGGCGTCTACGCTTCAACCATCCACTACCTTGATTTGCTTGGTCGAACCACCCGTAGTTTATCATTTAAGTTCTGTATGCATTTTACCGCTGAAGCGATGTCCAAATCCACTGATCGTAAACATGACTGTCTTGGCCGTCAGATGTGCTTTCATGACGGATTGTTGATCATTCATATCAGACCGTCGTGCATATGTCCATAGGTACTTCACTTGTCGAACAGTGCACCTCATCGGAAAATACAATCGAAACCGTTCCTTACAAGTAGCTAAGTGAGCCACACAATACCGACCACCGCCCCGTTGGTTGTGTACCTTTGTGAACAACGTTCTACGATATAGTGGTTACTCCGGGCACTTACTTGCATTATTTCTCTTAGCTGTTGCACCGACTTGTCTTAGGTTGTAATTGATCTGCCATTTGTGGTTGGCCCGCAAATGAGGGAGTGTCCGCCATAGCCCAAGAACGGGGTGAGGGAAGTTTTTAACACCCGGCCTCAAAGGCTACCTACTGTGTGATAGGGTACTGTTTCGACCCAGTTAGATTTCATCAGCACCATGTATTCGTGGGATTCGAACCCCGTGATGCATGTGTCAGATTAGTGGTACGATCACTTACCCACTTCAGCTGGCTGCTCACTGTTTTGTTGGGTTCTTTTTTTTTGATGAAATCTCCACTCTTGTCCCTTGGTGTTGTTCGCTTACAAACCGACCTGCACTGATTGGTCGATTTCGGCCGATACGGGAAGGAAGTTCAATGTCTAAAAGGTGATGCGATCCAGTTAGGTTGTAACGGCTGTTGGCTGGTGCGCACTGATGTTAATTGCCTTGCCCCTATTTACATCCCCCATTCCGCTGGCGTTTGGCCATCAGTTCTCAATCAAAGTATCAGAAACGTTTGGACCTCCATGTGTCCAGTGTTTCCGGTCAACTGTATGATTACCCGACTTCCAGTCGCATGCTGACTTGTTTGCGTTTTTCTCTCAGTTCTACTTATATTTATCAAACGAACGATATGCAGTATACCTGATCTGCATTCTTTCATCTCTAAAAATGGGATAGTCATTGCCTACTACGGGTATGTGTTTTTCCGGCTAGCTCTTGTTTCAGGGTTCAGTTTACTCTGAAATAATGGCTCAATTATACCTCTTCTTCGTGGCAGTTAAGCATCAGTGTGAATCACTGATGTATTGTTGTCTATGATGATGATGGTTTATCGGAGTCTTAGATTCCCTGCGCAAAGTTGCTCAGTTATCTGCCCTATCGCCATGTAAGCCAGCAGAAAACGATTAGCAACAAACCACACTAGCCAATCGTCGAAATATTGAGGCGCTTTTCGCCGAGCTTAATCAGGAAAATTGGCTTTGACCTCATCGGCCGACTTGTTTGCGAGATTAATTTGGACTTCGACGAACGATGGGTGTAGAGAGCCGTAGGTTACTATTGACCGAAGCATATTTTGTTCTGATCTACTCTTGCCGGATCCACAAAGATGATAATTTTCGTTGTGAAACTGCGGAGTCAGTCGGAGTATATGTTTGTGTTCATGGCGTGCTTCTCTTCATAAACATTTGGGCCGAGGTATTCGAGTGATATTACGAGCCCGGTGCCGACCTCTCGATGTCGGACAGAGGCCTCAGAGTAACTACAGGTAAATAGGGTCTATCAGTTGAACTCAGTGCTATCTAACTGAGTTTATGCTGATTTGCGGCTGCCCGTGTTTCGGGTCGCATTCTTCGTCCACAGAGTTCGCTGGAGATGTCTGTATTTCGTGACGCTCACTGTTTGTGTTATCGATTAATTTCGTACAGTGTATACCTTGTTGTGTACGATTGTTTTCAGCCTTAGTAATGGATGTGTACTGTTGCAGTTTATTCTTGTGCGGATAGGTATTTGACATTCCTCGAAATCAGTATAGTGAGGTCGGGTTCGTTAGTCAGATGAAAGTGAATGGTTGTGGATTAGTCAATCACAATTTATTCATAAGATGCCAGCCTTAACGTTCGCTCTCTTGTCTGTTCAGTCGTTTCACTATACTATCGAAGACCTGTGGTTTACTGTTTGCGGTAGCGAATTTGGTTCCTTGCGCGATTGACTCTGGCTTTGCGACAGTAGTATGCTCGGTAGACGTTGACCACAGTGTTCCCTGTGTGTGTAATCGGTCTTACAATAACCCTTTTGAATGTGCCAGTGGGATGAATTTAAATAAGTTTCCTCCAGTTGCTCTTTTTTTCGCTTACAGCTCATTTTTCCGCGACACGTTCGAACTCCCTAGATGTCATTGGCGCCTTAACATATATGCAGGTGTGCCGTATACTGGTACATTAATCGATCAGTGGTTGAAGATCAGTGACCAGTAAAGCATCTACCGTTCTAGTTCATACTCTCGTAGACGTTACATTTTGGCTGTCGCTTATGACTTTTCTGTCTCTATTAACACTAAGCATTTTTCATTCGTTCTACTTACAGCTCACAATATCGGATTCAAATGGGGCCGTTGACTCAAATTTCTCTTCAGAGAAACTCTTGGTTTTGAAAGATTCAATGGGTAACACTCAAGTAAGCAAACCAGTTCATGGCTCTTTTTTCACTTCCGCTTGCACACGCCAAGCCCCAATCTTGCCGTCCTGCCTGAGTAGTGAAGACCTCAGCTTTGGGTGTCAAAAGTTCATGTGTGAGCTGAATGCTGTTAAACTATTTATACCTGGACAGTAGAATCAGCCCAGTTAAACTATGCTCAAACCCACGAAGGGTGATCAACATTTGACAGTCGTTACCACTTAATTACCTCGAATTCTACACGTTCTGTTCGTGACAATCAGTTCCTCCTACCATGATTATTGTATCAAGAAAGGATTTTTCTGGGCCTCATGGTACCAAAGTCGGCTGATAATCATAATGGAATATGCAAGGTTGACAACATTATGACTCGTGTGAGGGTGTTATCGACTCCTGAATTGAATTTTTCTCTTGATATTAAAAAGCATTTAGCATGATCGAATCTGCTAATGAACTTTTTCAATGCAGCTGTTTTCTCGGTAAAATCCTAAGTTTGTGTTTATTCCAAATATGCATCATACAGCTTAATCTGCGCACTCATCTTTATCTTGTTTTTCTCGGATTTGCGATGGAATGACATACCGATACTATCTGTTGCCGTTTTTTATTTTTATGTCCGTGTTTATTAACTTGTCGTCTGCTTCTTAGACTACCACTATCACAAACGATTAACAAATGCTTGGAACTGAACGAGAACACAACAGCTTGAAACACTGTCTGTACCAGTAATGTTTGCCTCAAAATGATCACGATTGTATACTGTTTTCGTTTGATCTTATATCAGAGGCTAGTCGTGTTCCCCAGAGGCTATCACCGATTGTCTCTCAGTTTATAGTTTCATAGTTTCTTAGATAAGGTAATTAGTTTTCATCGGCTGGTTCTATGCGCATCTGTCGGTTCGAATATACGCATGTTCTTGCTGGTAAGAGACGCTATCCGAAAGGGCGGTTTATTGCAATCATTGGCGTACCTGCATCCATACCATTTCTAGTTCTTCACCTTAGACTTCTTTTATCAATTTTCAACCTTCTTAGTAGCGTTTTCTTCTAGGCTACTCCACGTTGAGGTGAGCGACAGCTCGAGCCACAGCACCTTTTGGTCAGGCTCATGGCTGCCTTGATGATGATGATGAGACATTGATAATTTCTTAGCTCTTGAAACAACATTGTAGTTATCTATTTTCCTCACTTCGGATTTGATGACAGTCATTTTCTTCTGCTTCACGACACCCTTCTCATTATAAGCGGTTTTTATATTTGCTGCACTACTTGCTCCACAACTGGAATAGTTTCACTTTCTTCAGTTTTCCACTAGGTTACTTTTATTTCCGTTTTTTGTTGGTGTAACATCACCCTGATCAGTGGTCCAACGTTTTACGGATTCGTTTGACAAATTTGGTCACATACCCAGAGGTTGATAAGGGACACGCTCTGTGCAAGCAACACTGATTCAAGCCATTCACATTCCGTTGTCTAATGTGGAACAATCGGTCATACACCAACAGGTTCTGCCATAAAATGTAGTAGCATAAGTACTATGCTTGTTGATCAAAAGCCGTTGAATCTATTATGCTGTGCAGGCCGACGATTTTACCTTTTTTATATCGCGGTACCTTCGATATGCTATCTTTTTTTGACTTCAGTGGAACGTTTCATTTCGTTTACCTAAACGGCTTTGCTTGTACCATTTACCAAATCAGGTACCCATTGTGTTTATACGACTAGATTCCGAACAGGCTCTTTCTCGTTGGAAACATTTGATGATCCCTTTCGCGTTATACGATAGTTGTCAAAAGTATAACCAAGTTGGATTTTGTTAGAAATCGAGCCTCGTTTTGCTTCTGACAATTTTTAACGCACACAGCTCCTAGGTTTTCTGGACGGGACTAAAGAACTTTAACCGACAATTCTTGCGCAAAATGCCTCGTTCATTATCGTTGACCACGTCAGTTATTTTCTTTTGTTGTTTGGTAACGGATTTGCACGTTCACGCTTTTGTTTGCATTCTTATCTGTGATTGTTCCGTCTAGATGTCTCTCAATCCGGAAGTGGCGGACTTGGTAAAGTCACTCGCAGCTAACCTCTCTGGTGTGTCACCAACAGTCACTGTCCCCTCTACCGGCAACCACGACACAGAAGGTCATTCGGCCTATTCGGAACGATCACAAATGCTAACAACCACGACCTCCGAACTCCCTGTTGGGGAACTGTCTCACTCCGAGTCAAACACTGTTCCAACTCAGATGTTGCAACGTGAGTTATGGGAAGTTCTTGAGGAGAATTATCCTGATATCAATGTGCGAGAACTTAGTGCTGAACGCATTCGCAGTCTTTTGGAACCCCTTCGAGATCAGCTGGTTACCAGGGGTATCTTTCAGCTCCCTCACATGGACAGCTTCCCTCTCTCCATGGTTCCCCCTTTTCACGCTTCTCCACCTAGGCCCCATGGTAACTATGGGCCTCAACCAGGCTACCCTGGTCCTCCACATCTGCCCCCTGGTCCTCTCGGGGAGTTCATTTTGACTCATCCGCCTACTGTTCGCTCGGCTCCACCAGGTGGGGGATTTCGTCCGGCTCCACCTTCGGTTATGAATCGTCCGCCACACTATCGTCCCTCAGGGCCACCTCCTCCTCCGTTTGTCCGTGTTCCTGGACCGATACGTGGTGGACCTCATGCTCCGCCACATCGTTCATCCCCCTACATGCGCGGTACCAGTGTCGCTCGTGGTGGTCGCGGCGGTCAACTGTGTAAATTCTTCCAGCAAGGCGCTTGCCGTAATGGAGCTTCCTGTGGATTTGTACATGCGAAACGGTGATTTGTCGCTCTTCTAGAATTTTCCCGGCTGACTAAGAGGGCTTTCATTCTGTACAGAACCATTTATCGGTTTACTGCGCACTTTACGAAAACACACCACCTTCTGATTGTGTACATAAATTGGAGTTATTAGCTTATTTGATTAAATACTTCCTTTTTTCAACCGAATCTTTTTATTGGATACAAAATAAGGACAAAAATTTCATTAATGGGACACTATCACATTTAAGTTTTAAATATGAAACTGAAATTCTCCGTTCTGGTTGACGTATCTCAGTGGTGCGTTACCCACGTACCGCAAGAGTTTTTTCCTCGTTTGCTCATCCAACGGTTTAAGTAGAACCTGGATAGATTGTTTGAGAAGTTTCTGAGTCTGCGTACATCATCTTACCTGTCGGATTCCAATAGCATGCATCTTCTCTAGTTCAAGTTGAAGCAGACGCTTGTCTAAATAAGACAGACGCAAACAGCGTTGTTAGTTCTCAATTTTGCCCCATAATCAGATAAACTCACATATTAGTTCCGCTTCCACACGTTTTTCTACCGCGAGAAACGCAATCCTCCCGATGTGCGGCTCGGTCTGTTGTCCAATAATTAGGCCAATAGGAATATGTGTATCTGTGAATGCCTGGAATGTTGAATTGGAAAGACCGTTAGAGAATTCAAATAGTTTCTGATTGCCGACGGACGTAGAGGTACTGCCGTCCTTCATTACCCCGTAAACGTGTCTCTTACTCGACCAGCTGTTTAGGCACACTTAGGCGATCTATGTTGAATTATGCGGGCGTGTGTGGTAATGTAATCGTCATGCGACAGAGCATGTTTTGCGACCAATAGATTGAAGAAATTAGTCCCAGGAGGTCTTACCTCGTCAGAGAACTTATTGCTCGCCGAACGTTGGTTTAACGTGTCGCACCTTCACAATCTTCGGTCATTCGTTTGTTGAAGTGATTTGAGTAAATAATAGACCGCGCACACTGCAAGTATGATAATATAAAAAAGTTGGAACTAATGGGAATAGATGCTTCGGTAAAATGAGGTCGGTCATCAGTTGTCTCGGTCAACAGAGGTGACCACGCTGTTAGGCCTTTTCAACTTGGATTCATCTGAGTGGTTATCACGCCTATTCGTCGCCACTTCTGGTTCGTGGCTTCATGAGACGTTTGCAACAATATTCTCAATGTATCACCTGGATTTTACTCCGGTTGACTTGGTGTTTTTCTAGAATGCTACGTCTCATACCGTGCGTATGACTGACGATGCATATTTTAGATCTCTTTGTAGACTTATCTACTCTTGAATTCAGGTGTGTGATTTGTTCCTCTCAAAATCTGTGTTTGTCGCATCGGTTTTCTGTTAGAATCATGATAGTTGTTCAATCTGCTTGGAGTTTCGATTTGAATAAATACATTGTTGATTGAGAAGGACGCTCCGATGGTCAAAGCTGTGTTGTACCGCTAGGAATAATCTGATTTTCCTGAAATTCAAGGAGTCTCAGGCTGCCGAAATTTCTTCTCCATTGGTTCGTCATCCGAGAAGGTCAAACGACTGCGCTTTGCAACTCACTCGTTCGAGGGTTAATACATACATACTTGACACTCAGATTTTATAACTGTTGCAATGAAGCCAGTGCACTGTTATCCCTCGTTCAGCTCAACAGCCGGCACATCGCTTTTCCTCTCTGGTTCACCAAAAGCATTCTTTGTTTGCAGTCGGACCTGAGTGTCTGTATGGTGCTAGTCCCTAATCGAATATGGTTTAGACCACCCGACACCGCCGAAACGACCATTATGTGACCGATTCATAACCTTCAGTTATTACACGTTTAATCGTTGGGAAGCAGGAATGTAAAAGCTGTTGAAAACCGGTGCGTGTTTTTTTGAAATCTGTCAACCGAGTTTACCTGAATAGCTGTGCTTCGAGGTTAAGAAGTCGCTTCTGTTGCCTATCGGATAGTAGACTGCTTTCGCGCATCGTTTACTGTCACCATGAGCACGATTCGTCTATATGATGGCA
Organism: Paragonimus heterotremus; assembly: GCA_013368495.1. Classification (NCBI taxonomy): domain Eukaryota; kingdom Metazoa; phylum Platyhelminthes; class Trematoda; order Plagiorchiida; family Troglotrematidae; genus Paragonimus; species Paragonimus heterotremus. The sequence continues at coordinate 38,527 of LUCH01001982.1, read as the reverse complement.
GTCTAGCGTGGAAGCATTCCTGCACTATTACGGATTGACTGTGGTAGACAGAAGCACCGTTGTGGTGGTTACAGAGCGGGGAGCTTTTAATTTTACGCGTTATAAACTAACTGGTTCAACTGACGTACATTCTCTGATTTAATGGACACACGGGATAATCTTAACTGATCATTGCCCCTAGAAGCATTGTCCACTCTGGGCTATAACCCGATTTATGCATGTTGTTCACCTATGGACTACTTAGTGGGAATTGAGTCCAAATTGTCATACGTGTGTCGGTCTGAATAGGACAAGTGAAAGCGTAATGTGTAAATCGAACAAAATTTTTAACGTGGTACAACGTAGTACTTCTGCTCCTGACCCTGGCTTGCAAGTTACAGTGGAATGTCTCAACATGAGTTGACGGATGTGGGCAAAGTTTTGGCCGTGGACTCATGCACACAGGTCCGTATTAGAGAGGAAGCTAGGAATGCGCCAGCTGTCATCGACATCAGTTCAACAATGGTTCATGGTATTGAGCTTGTTCGTACACAGACCTGCCTAATCGATGTCCTCGAGGTTGTGGCTTTCACTGTCCCCTTCCATTAAGTGTCCTCTTTCAACAGACAACTCAGTCAAGCAGGGGTAACCGTTGCGCTACTGGACCCGACCAGCTGCTATCTTTTTATGTGAGTCAAGGAGATTTCATTCATGGAAACCAACGTGATCTACTTGGGATGACCTACTAGTTACTGTGCACTCCATTGAGCCAAGTCGTCATTTGTCGTACAAGTTGTCTTACAGGTGACACTGATTGAGTGTTCAATGTGACAAGCGCTTTGGTAACGTCCTTAGTAGATAACCCGCCTATCAGAACTGGCGCATCTTCAGAAGTCAATCTAGTGGACTTGTTTGTCAACGCCCCTGCACAGCCGGACGCATCTTATTGAACGCAAACATGAGCAAGTACCTAAGTGTAGTTTGCATTCTGTACTCTGAATAATCACGTTTTAACGTTGTATTGTGGTGCTGTTCTCAGTCCTTCTGTTAACTCCAATACGTTGTTTATCTGTTATCAGGATTGTCTTCGTCGTGTAAGCACCATCCTCGCTCTTTGTACATTAGCCACTATCGATACAGCTACCCCATGGACATGAACTGGTCGATAACTTCCACGACTTTACGACTCAGTGTTAAGTAAACGTAACAGCAACCGTCTGGGAGATATTCTGTACTTCTGGGCTGCAACGCGTGACCCAACAAATTTTGTAAAACGCCGTCATCGACGTTGCCTGTATACTGTCAATTGAACAGTATCGACGTAGTCAAGGTCAGCCAGTCCTTCATCGCACACTAGGAGTTCTACGCCGGTATTTTGCAAGTCCTCAATTTAGTCTATGGCAAAGTTAAGTAGAATTGTGAAGGCGATACCGAGTTCATTATACCGTCACTTGGTTTGTCTTATCATCATCATACACCACAATATATCAGTGGCTTACACTGATGCTTAACTGTCATACAAAAGGGAGGGGACCTGAATACTAAAAATAGCTACGTCTATACTCAAACATTCTACATCAAGGTGCCTATATCTTGTTTACCACCTACATTCAAGTAAGTGTGAAACCATAGATCGGTCAACTGAATCATGCGAATTTCGTGGTCAAGGAGAGCGGCATTGATGGCCAGTGGTTTGTATGATGCTACACTGGAACTGGATGTAGAATATTCCCATCCTGAACGAAATACTATCTCCTCCACTGGCCTGCATTAGATCGCTAAAACAGAATAGGCTTACTGACCCCCCTGTAATGGTGGAAGTCGGACTAATTTCTCACGAATTTTAGCAGGGCTTCTGACGCCCCTACTGAGCGTGAGAACTGTTGCAAAACAGTCCCGACTCAGTCGTCCGCATTAGTTGAAATGACTGAACCAAAGCCTCGAGTAACGTCTCGCCATTTTCGTTGAGAGCAGTCTACATGGAGTCATTTGTGCCAGCAATCTCATACTTTTGGCGGCCAGTATGCGACCGGGTGTCCCAGTTAACTGATTGGAGCACACTCACTTAGTTACGTGACGGTACACGACCGAAGTGCAGGGTCAGCTATACCACACCCGAAAAGGATCTGCTCTATGAGTTAACCTTCCTGATGCATCATGGTTGGGTGAGCTTTTTCTCGCTGATAGTTCCACTAATAGAACTTCACTCCAAAACAGCTGTACAAGTAAGTAGAGAGTGCCTCCTTGTACTCCTTACTACAAAAGCGGTTTCTATTTCTCTGTTGGTCAAGCCTTTACATCGGTGGTCCAACAGTGTTTGAGTGTCTTACAGGCACCCTCCTTCTGTTAATCATGTGGGCTGACAGCAATATTCTGTCCAGTATTTAACATCGCAGGACTTTTGTCAGATCTCGTGTTTGATGTGCCTACTAATTGTCTGCTGTCAGATTTGTCTGAGTAACTCAGGTCTAGGGGGTTGAACTGCTAGGCCTGTGATCCAAGCTCGTCTGGCGCACGTGCATTCTCCCAGACAGGCCCACTAGTGGTTGGTGAGGTCGACAACGCGTTAGCGTATGATCTGAATATAGGCACCGTACTCGGGTGGGATCGACCGTCCTGAATGGAGCCACGCCAACTGTAGCTAACAGTTACATATTCCATCTGCTACTATTCCTGTCGTAGAGAAATGAATTCGTCTACCAGTGGGCCAACATCCGTCCTTTCCCAGGTATGGTGCCCTTGAAACTCACTGAGTTGGTGATAGTGCTTTAGACGATGGTGATTAATTGAGCCCAATAACGTGAATGTTGTTATGGTTTGGTCCAGTTATCTGTGGAGTATGTGCACTTAATAACACGGTATAGTGAAAGCCCTAAAAAATTGTCTAGCTGATGATACCTTACTTTTCCATATAGTCCGGCTGTTCGTTTGCAGGATGCAAGTAACTTGATGCGGAATGTTTGAACATAGACGTAGCTATTGTTAATAGTTAGATCCCTTCCCTTTATTTTTTCGTTCTTCTCCCAACTAAGGTCTGCTCCTATCCTTATCGTTGTATGACAGTTAAGTATCAGTACGAACCATTGATATATTCCTGTCTTTGATGATGCTTCCTGGTTTGCTTTCAAAAACTATTACTGTCAGAAGTTAGCAGGCACCAGATTCAGAATCGTAACAGCTACTTAGTGCTCAAATGGCATGATGTTAGCTCGTATTTACAACCTAAGGGGTACTCGATATCACCTAATCGGTCAACCACACGTCCAAGTCTACGGATGTGACTATACAGTAGCTATATGCCGACCTCCAAACAGGAGGAATATGGATAGTATATAATAATAAGTGGTTTCCAGAAAGGATTATTTTAAATTCTTGCTAACCAGCAGAAATAGCAACATGAGTTTGACTTTTTCAAAAAGATATACACTGGACATCTTCGTCAATATTAAGTAAAAATAACTTCACTAGTGGATTGTCGCCAGTATGAATGCTGATCTAAAGACGAAAATCCAATGCGCTGGTTATCTGTCTGGTGAATCCCAATTATCCTACGTTTTCAAGAGTCTTAGTTGTTGTTACTTAATTGTGATTCGATGCACTTTTCCGATGAACTGGCCTAAGTTTACGATGTTTATATCCTTACGCCAATGAATTGATAAAGTAACTGTAATATCCATCAGGTCTAACGGTAAGTTAGATTAAAAATGTGAACCAGGCACTAACCAGTATATGTAGTGGAAACGATAATAGAAAAACGCAAAAATTAAACATACACTTACTATAATACAAAGTTCCGGCCAGTTCTGTGCAAAATACCGCACAGTAACATCTGGATAGTGGGAGCAGAAATTACGATCCACAAATCGACGGATGATATCCAAATCAACTTCTGATTGATAAATTCGACAGTACTGTCGTCTTTCGTAATCATGACATACTAGTGCGCCAGCTTGGGTCTCAGTGAATCGTGTATGGCGCTCAGTATCAGGTTCAAATTCTGAATCTAGCGGATGGATGGTACGTTGGACAAACGAGTTGGCCATGTCGTCGCGCTTGTGCTGTTCAGCTAGACCTTTAGTGTCAGTGTTATCGATTAAATCGAATCGATACGGATTAACCACGTGCATTCAGCATGTCAGTGAGCTAGTCAGTGAAAAATATTGCTTCTGCAACTACCACAAGTTAGATTACAAACTCAAAATGGCTGCTTCAAAAGGTTGCATGACTTTATTACAGAGGTGTCATTAGTATAGTAAGTATGGCAGCATATGCTGTTGGACTGCACAGATGCCAGTCTTCTTGAACCGATTGGTGGAAATCGTATTCAAGATGATCAGAATAATTGGGAGTTAGCATATCCAACAATTCCTAGTCTTGACGAACTCTTGCGCTGTCGGCTGTTATTTGCATATTTGGACTAAGTCGTTTGTGTTTAAACATTTCTATATCTGGTACGCTAATGCCGTCCTGTCAGGTGCTTGTTAACACAAAAATAATTATGTTTCAGATAAGAACTACTGTACATCTCGTAACATGTTCTTGCCAGGAACTATCCACCAGTCTGACGTAATTTTGTGACACCGGGGGTATTTGAATATTCAGAGAAAATATTAGTAATTAAGGTGTGTAGATGACAAACTAAGAGGACAGTATCTCAACAAAGGATCAGAAACATACCATCAACTGGTGTGTCAAAGATTAGCACATTTTTTATAGTGTCTGAAATACACGAAATAACACGTACGTTTTTGAAGAATAACTAAATAACCACTCTACAGACAACGACAGTATCGCAAGCATACACACGTGATCCTCTGAAGTAACCTGGTGGCAAGTAGCTCAGTCTCGGGCAGCAGTCAACATCCAATGTTACTCATAAGTCAAATTATCTAGTTAGGGTAGCCTTCTATCGCAATTTTGCAATTTCCAAGGACCCGATTGCATCAAATTCTGTCATGATGAAGAATTAATACTGCGGTCACTTGTTCGAGCTTACAAAAATATTTCAAAATCAAGACAGTTCGGAAGTTGTATGATTCTTGCATGGATCGAATTTCACTTCAGAAAACCAGAACACATGGCAGCAGTTAACATAACCTTGGGGTGTCCGATGTAAAAAGTAGTTAACGGGATACTTAATCGTCTACCTTGTTGTGTGCTGGTGGATGGAATCAACAGATCCCTCTGCAACAGGGTGGATGCTATATTGTTGATACAAAAGTGAGACCGATACCCACTTTTGGTTTGTCTTCTGTAAGTCAAACCATTTTGATTATCATACGCCTAGCCACAATGACCTTTCTACACCTTTGTATTAATTATGTCAATTCTGTGGGACATGGAAGACATTTAAATGCCACTCCCAATTGTTTTAGCTGCCGCTTTTTTCACCTTTCCGGGCCGCCTTTAAAATGTCTTCCGTATTGCATTTGACGTTTGTTCAGGTTGTTTTCGAATGTGTGAAGCTTAGGGCTGGCAGTATCAATTTAGCTTATTTATGAATAAGTGAGTGGTAATCATTCTAGGAATGAATGCTTATCAGATGGTTCAGACAAAGTCGACGACACTGACGTAGTGAGGCAAAATGGAGACAACACTGCTAAGGAGTCTATTCTCATAGGCCCAAACTGGATAGCTCCCGCATAATCAGCCCATTGAAATTTAGATATTACATTGTGATTGGACTGGGAGGTTTGTTGATTGAAGAAAGTTCAGCCAATCGATGTTCGCGCTCAGAGTGCTATAACTGGAATTATAGTCAATTCGTTGTCAACCAATCGTAAACCACGATCAACTGCTGTTGAATGTGTATCTGTTTCAAACACCCGAGCTGCTAGATGCAAGGTCGTGGAGCAACACAGCAACGAACTAGCCAATCAAAATACGAGAACGGTCGTCGCTTAACAACAAACCTTAAATGCTGTTGTTCCTCTGTGAATAAAAGTGTTGTTTTCCCAATAAATTAAGATTGCTTAGTGCCGCCCAGAGTTCCATTCTGATTTTTCTCGACTTGATAGCTCAACACGCGACAGACACTGTGACCTTTTGGCTCTTACAAAGTGGAGAGTCACCTATACAACAAATGCACCTAGCTCACTTCACTCATTTGAGTGACTGTTATGTGCCACGAGCTAGCACAACTAGTCTGAGTATGCATGGCTTGGGTCGTATACAGTGGACACTGGGCCGGCAGGTATGTCCGTACGACATACGCGACAAAGGCACAAACAACGGTGTTATTCAGATGCTAAGTAATTGGGTAAACTGGCCTCTTGTTAGTTGGCGCGCTGGGATGCGATAGAATGGGCAGTAAATCAAGTATTATGGATCACATAACCTAGAATATCACCGGTAGTCGTGATGGACGTGAAGTACCGCAAATTATGGTTCCATTCAAAACGAGAAGGAAGTTTGTATTTCTGAATTTGTTCATCATAGTTTAAACATCTACATCAAGTCGATCTGCGAAGAGTTTGTAACGAAGTTGATGCTTGACAATGCATCCTCAGCGGTACTATCTACTCCATATATATGCCTAATGTCAGTTGGGAACTGAGAAACATAATCCAGGTCTCTCATGATGACTAGGTATAATAAGACGCATTTAGGACGAAAATTAGTGACTTGTGGTTCCTGAAAATAGTGAAACTACGGTGTTGTATACACGTCAGAGCCGCCTGTGTGCCCCACGCTCGTGTTAGGACTCTATGATGATTCAAAAGGTACGTTCAACAGACTGTTACTAAGAGAGAATGTGAATTACCAGAACGATAGGCTTTATTCAACTTGTAAACAAGCTATATAGCTGCAATACAAAATAGAGAACGTGGTGAATACTAGTGTAGACGAAGGAAAAGGTTCAAGTGGACAACAGACTCAAGTTGCGTTCTGATCTGTCACGCCTTTAATGACCAACGATTCGTTAACCTACGCACTTAATATTGACGCTACTGCTGGTAAATGTCAGAATATAGTATGTTCTTCTATTGCGTTACGATTTCTCTCTGCCGCTGTTATTGCCTGTCTAGCTTGATGTTCATTGTACCCGAATAGGAACACAACACTGACGTTACGTTAAACGAACCTGTCCGATGGCTTCTAGTTGGCAATTTCCAGAATCCTACTGACTTGTGCCGCCATACAGCCAACCGAAAGTGACTGGACACAGTGGAATGCTTCATTCGCAAAGTATTTGGATTTGATACCGATTGACACTACTTTCAATGGGAGCTTGAAGTTAAAGCTGTTTCGCCGTTTGCTGGACAATGAACGACAACGTCACCTTGACGTGCTTCACTTGCAGTCAGAAATTTCGCTAGACTCTCGTTGTACTTGACCAGAAATGGGGATGCATAACGAACCTGACCACAGAAGGATTCGAGTTTCGTCAGTTGAAACAGGACGCTTTGGAACCGTTGGGACAGTTTACAGCCCGTCAAGTAACGCAAGCGAGTCAATATACTCCTGGTGACGACTTGTCATCGTTACTGACAGAATACATCTACTCAGTACATACTTCTGTTCTCATTGGGAAGCAACAGCACGGGTTTTTAGGATCCAATCTACCTTCACCGGACATCCGAACGATGGACAATTGTGCACGCCTGTGTACGACAACTATTGAAAGGGAATTCGATCCCGCTGCTCCAATAACACAACCGCGCCCGATTCCTCTGGACAAACAGGAATCAATAACTGTTGTCATAGAGGAAGTGTTTTCGAACGAACTGGTCGAACAAATCGACACCTCTAAATGGGTTCACCCCATAGTCACGGTGCTAAAAAAAGACGATACGATACGAATGTGCGATGAATGAGAGGCGGTAAATAGTCAGTTTGTGTCGGCTAAATTCATACTCCCAGCGGCCGATGAGCTACTGGTCGAGATGGCTGACGCTCAGTTCTTCCCAAAATCGGACTCAAAGAATGCATTTTTCTACTTGTTGTTAACGCCAGAATCCAAGTACTTTACAGCCGATGGACTTTTCCACCGTTGGAAACGTCGTCATACCTACCAACCAATTTACAAGAAACTAGCACCAGCGAAACAGCCTGGGGCATTCATCCGATTGAAAGAGCGGCAAGCGGGCAAACTTCAACCGGTACTGTCAAGACTGCACTAGCTCGGACCTGTGTACCGCGAACGTACGAGCTTAGAACCGGCCGCAAGATCGACCCTAGGCAGCATTACACATTACTGATGCAAATAGACGCACACAAACTACCACGTATGCCTTGTGTGATCCCTGCCACACCAACACATCGTCGATCAGCTCGTCAACGGACAGACCACACGCCACGGTTTTGAGCGAATTTTGAGTTCAGTCGCGTCAAGACCGCCTGTGTGCCCCACACTAGTGTTAGGACTCAAGCTGTGTTCTGATTGGTCGCACCTTCAACGGGCAACGGCTCATACATCCACACACTTAGGAATGACGCTACTACCTGTAAATGTCAGAATATTGTATGTACTTCTACTTAGCCATGAGTTCTTTATACCGCTGTTACAGCCTGTAAAGCTTACTGTTGATTGCACACGTATACGAATACAACACACGGTCTTCCAGCACATGTTTTACCGCGAGATATAAACCTGACAGCTCATAGCCGAAAGTGCTGTACTTCTGGGCAGCGTCCGAAAGTTGACGAGAAAAATAAACAAGTGGTTGTCAAAGTTAGTCGGGTGTTGTAAGATTGCATCTGCTGCTATGTTGGAAGCATCCACAACAACGCTTAGTGAGGCCCTCCGACCCTGATGCGTAAATAACGTCGTGGCTACAATGGCTTGCTTCATTTGACTAGAGACACTTCTAACGCATTCAGCCAATTTGATAGCTTTTTGGATTCCACGAATTCAATCAGTCAGAGGGCTCAAGATTTATGCGCATCGATAAATGAATTTACTCTATTGGTTGACATCGTCTTGGATGCGTGGAAGACCAGTGGCAGGCTTAGGTTCGGTAAAATCCCTAATGGCTTAAACCTAGTCGTCCATTGGATGAATCCCATCATGACCCGGAAAAACAACTGCAGCTCGGTCGAATTTTCAGCATCCACTATTTCACCGCTGTTTTGTGAGGATCTGAATAACGTTAAAAATCGAAGCATACGATCGTCTTTGTTTCCACTAGCAACAAAACATCATCGATGTAGAAAAAAATAAAATCCAACCGCGGAGAACGTTGCCTTCACACCGCTTAATGCTCTGAGACACGTAGGGAAACGTCTGCGGCAATAGAACTCCAAGTAGTCGGGTTAGAAGGGTTTAGATCAACGGTCGTTCTCACGTCTTAAGTCCATACTTTGATGTCGTTTGGTGCTATCGGTGTTAAAGACTACGGTTTAAGTTACGTTTCTGTAGTGAACGGTTGGACTACGCCGACGTCTGCCTAGGCGCTGACCAGGTAATAAATGAACAAAAAGCCATCCTTAGAAACCTACACAACTGAGGCTTTCATGCCTACCCGCTGGTCCCGGCCTTTTTTCTTCTGCATAATGCCTTCCCATTTGCACGATTCGATGCTTTTAGTGGCATCCATGCCCAACTTTTGATGACACCAACGGTACAGTTTGATTCTGTCGATGGATCCTTTTTTGCCCTTGGAGAGTTGTTTGAGTACACTTCGAGAACGGTGAGGTGGCTGACGACATAGATGGGATACTGAGCTCCAAGTTTTCTGGCTTCGACATAATGCACGCCAAGACATTCGCGTGATCTTTCTTGGGGGGTGTAATGGAGGTCTAAAAAAACACACAACACTGCATGATGTAGTCTGCCACTCCTTTAATTTTCCGGGGTTCAAATGTTGAGGTGGTGCCATGGGAAACAATATGTCCTGTGGAAGCCTTTGGAGACGAACCTTGCGTAAAAGTTAATCGTCTATAGGAATACTTCCGATAAGTTGACGAAGATGCTTAGAGAGATTTCGCCTCCTCAGTGGTGGCTGGTGCAGCAATCATTTGGGTTTGTCTTTCTTTGAAGACCCTGTGGGACTCATATTGGTGAGCTACAGTATGCCACAAATCATGCTCAGAGGACGATTCAAAAATAACCAGAAGGACTTCCACTACAATTTGCGGTCAAGCTAGTGAAATTTAGCAGCCCGTGAGTTAATAGTACGAAGGTGAAACCGAATTCAACCATAATGAGTTAAGGTTTTCAGTTATTTCAGCAAAAGACGGGACACTGGGAATTTATCAAGCTAATACTTGATAACTAAGAAGTTGCCTCAAAGGTACAAATTAAAAAAACGAACAGAGGATATACATGAGTAAAGGGTAACATGTGGTACGTAAAACGAAAAACGAGTGTTGCATTCAAGAACGACGGAAAACACCAGTAGTAAGTAAGCTTTATTAGAGCAACCGATTCACGATAAGTTACGCAAAACTGTCAGTCCACGCAGCACGAGCTGCCGCCGCCCCCAGGTGTCATC
>LUCH01001982.1:0-11672 GCA_013368495.1 Paragonimus heterotremus | reverse complement strand
ACCCTTGTGCCATCCGCGTTCTTGGATCACAACACCAGGTTTAAGGACACGGTTTCTTTAGGCTGTCTGAGAGACAACTATGCAGTCTGATGAACTTTCTCACCTAACATTTCGAAGTACTCATCCGAAAAATTCTTTATTGAAAGTTCTTGATTTAACGCTGCTTCGCGGTGAGCACACATGATAGATCAAACGTTCTGATTTTGCTATTCAGATATTTGAGCAGCTCTTTCTCATGAGCACCTCGAACAATGCACTCCCCACCTTTCTGCCTATTATTTTGTAGTGGTCTCGGTGTCCGCCAAAACGTTTTTCGTCCATTCTAGTATGCGGTGAAATGTAAACAAAGACTTGCAGATAATTAGCACTCAAAGGTAGGTCTAACAAGTTTCAACAAAGCGACGAACGAACGTGGTCGATACGCTTTCTCAGTCCGTTCCACTGTCTTAATCTTGAATGCCATCAACGACCTGCACGACTCAAACACCAAGTCGGTTTGAGTGGGTCTAGCTACGATAAACTGCTTGTTGGTGGACCAGATAACAGGCTTTGTTTTCAGTTGCAGGTGTGTTTCGGCCGAACTGTACACCTCTCTAGTGTTGTCATGTTGACCACGGCCGCTTCCGCAGACCACGCTGAATTTGTTGCGTTTTGCTGACCCCATAAATGAGTCACGAACCCGGTTACCAGTTAGTCTACAATCCCCCTAGTCTGGAGAACAGAACGGGCTGACCTTTTAGGACTGTGTTTACATGCAGTTTCAAGATGTCATGGTGACAGTTATGACTATCAGCACACCTGTTTGGTAAACCTACTGTCCCGGGCCTGGTGGTGACGAAAACATTTGCTAACCAACTTCATTTCACCAGTAACGATAGAAGACATACGTCGCGAGATGTTACAATTTCGTTTACTCTCTTCGGTCACGAACGTAAAACATTAGAATATACAGGACATGCGGATAGCAACAACAATAGAAATAACCAACGAATCGGTTTACCTGAAACAAGGACTGCTATCAGGTCCAGGGCAGACAAACTGTGTGAGTTATTAGGTTATGCACACACGGGACCGGACGGCGAGTACTGATTAACATTTCGGACTCCGAGTACGGAACAACACTTGAAACGAGTTGGCGAGGTCAACAACTTGACCTGTTTCCATGATGTGTTTTGCAATGGATGAGGTCGGATTTCGTCTCACTCGTTCTGTTGCCATTGCCTGTTGCGTCATGGTGAGCACCAACCACTAAGGCATATGTTCAGCCATTACTTGTTGTAGGCACCGATCTGTTCTGCCGACATAGGCGTCACCGCAACTGTAATTGGACTGGTAGATTACATGTGAGGTAGAACACTTCCGTAGGTCACGATTATGAATCGAACAGAAGCAATCTTTGGTCACTTCTGACTTCGTGAGTGCAGTGTTCTCATACATAAGTTAAAAGATGCATCAAAGTGTTTTTAAGGTTCATGAAAGAATTTCTGGCGCATGAGTGACCAATTCCGTCCAGGCGGTTCAGGTTCCACGTGACCTAATCATCAATTAAAATAGATGGAACTTAGTAAATTTAAGAGTTACACTTGTTACCACACCATACAGTAATACGCTAACTCTCACTTATCATTAGAATGCTCAATCATATCATAAACTTTGTGTGCTATCACGTTAACAGAATGACAGGTCACTGATGAGAATGACAGATATGTTATAGGTTGACTGGCTTAAAACTTAGACAACAGGTTGAAAGGTTCGAAAATTTGGCTTAACCTTGAGACGAATAATTTAAACATCAACTAAGAAACCTCAAATCCGAGGCGAGGGCAAATGAATACTTGATGGCCTATTGCAGTAGGCTGTGCACGACCACTCAACCAATGATGACAGGACAGTTTAGTGGGTTGCCAAGGGGTTTGCGTCAGATTTTCTTGACGTCCTGTGGCTGGGTGTACGAAGAATCGGTGTCCATGTCAACCAATGTTTCAGTGGGCTGGACGGGTGGGCCGAAAACCTCCTCACATGAATTGTAGAACTGTATGTGTTGTGGGCGATCGGCGTAGCCCTGCATCTGCTGACCTTGCTTCATTCACTATTCGACCTTAATCCCGCGAACACATTCGGCCGGTTGAGGGTGAGTACCCCGGTATGTCACTGTCTCGTTTTCATTGTCAGGGTCCGTTGTGGAGGCGACAAACGCCGCATTCTTTTTTCACACCAAGCTGGAGATGGTTGCGTTGTTGTCGTCGAACCAGTCCGGATGTTTCTGGCGTTCGACACCAATCGTTTCGATGGCTGATGTGATCTGTCCTCTTAGTTCTTGTAACGTACCCTCGGAGGTGACGAATACAGATGCGTCTTGCAGACGAGCGGCAACTGCACGCTGAAAAACAGCTCTCGCCCGACAGTTGTCCAATCGTTTGACATTTAACTTTTGTCATTATGTAGATGACCTACATTGAACAGGCTTGGATAAATAATTTATTCCCGACCAACGTATGATCTTTGCTACCTTCATTGCCGCGCATCACTCGCGTTATACTCACTTCACGAATGTCGCGCTGCCGCACAATCGAGTAGTTAGGCCAATGATGGTGAACGCTTCGTGTGTGGGTCCACGTCATGAAATCAGTCGCACCCCGCTAAAATCGGATGTCTGCGATAGCCAACACGTGATTAGTGTTCTGAGCCGAAAACACGGATGACGCATGAGTCTTTTATTCAGAATAACAACAGGTGGGTTATGAGTTTAAACATGACAACAAATAAAAGCACTCATCTGCGTAAGGTACTGAGCCCAGAACGTCACGGTTTCCACAGACGCCAATGCTCAGTTCCTTTATGTTCCTTTACGTTCCCTTACGTACCAAGAACCATTTCATGCGATGATGCACTCCGATGTTTCTTCCTATACTTTTCCTGCGACTGCTTTCATGTCAAAATCTATGCCCTGACATCACTAATGAATAATAGTGGTGTGAGGAATATAGTACGGTCACTCCTTCTCGCTACAGTAGTACCCAGACTTAACAGTTGATCGCAGTTCTCGTAGACTGAACCAATGCCGTGGAGTCGGAGGACTCTCGGCCTTTATGTTGGGTTGCACATAACTGGCGCGTTGAAGTAACACAGAACGAAACCTCGGTCACTTACTGCTACCGACCAGATTGTGACAGACAACTGATCATAGAACTCGTCCTTCGTCTTATCGTTGTAACACACAGTCGGACCATAAACACCAAAAAATGTGACACACTTACCTCGACCGAGTCGTTGGTGCATGGGTAAAATTCGAGGGCTCATGAAATGCAGTTTGCCCATCAACAAAGCATTGGCACTATCAGCGACTGCAAAACAGATATCATGCTCCCGAACACGGCTTGTTGGATAACCTGTGCAGTAGAAGGTGTACCCATTACATGTTTCTCAGAGCTTACTTTGGTCTGCAAGCCTTGTTTTACTCAGAACTGCTACGACGATGCCGTAGCAGCTCAGTTCTGTCGCGATGAGTGCGGTTCGGCGTTCTGGCCGTGCTGTGATACTGCATCTATCTAACAACGTGTGCATATTCAATTTCCCAAAAAGATGGTGTCTTGCGTCCCCAGGCGTGTCCTAGGTTGGTCTTCGTTTCACTGAGACTCTAGTGAGCACTGTCCGCTCTAAGATTCGTGCTGGAAAGATCATTAAGAGAGGTATCATTAGGGGATAAAGAGGGTTCGAGAGTATGGTATTTTCGCCTACGCATCCTGCCGCAGACATCAGATAGGGTGATCCAGTTTATCCTGCGCGACGGCTGACGCAATATGATATTCAATTCGTGCTGTATAATAATAGTTTATGTGGGCTTTTGATACTGTTAGAACTCCCAGACCTAGACGGGAGAATGATTAGGGCCCTCATCCAAAGCCTTTGGCTCCAAAGACTGTATTGTAAGGCCGCAGGCGACACACATACACACACAAACGCGAAATCATCGACCACCGGTGTCAATCGAATTGCACTGGTTACGGACAGGCTCGGGAACCACACCTATAAAATTCAACATGCTCACATAAAACATATATGACATATAACTTAAGACGAATATAAGACATACTGTTGTAAAGACAAACAAGTCACAGTTACGCTAAACCCTATCTGGCAAGAACAGATCATGTAGGACAAAAACACAAAGCACTGGCATCATCCACAGTGAAAGCATCTGCCTTTTGTGTGGCTGTTCCCCTATGGCCAATCTGGAGTGGATGGAACTGCAAGGACTGATGTCCTGGTAAACACAGTCCACCAGATCAAAACAGCACGCAAGCCTGACCACCACACCAAGATAGCGGCAAAGGTAATAACCATATACAAATAAAGAGACAGGCGGACGTTAGGCCCACAACCGCACACGAATGAAGTACACCAGTAGCCGTTGGATAGCCGGACTACGTGATAGCGGCTATCTAAAACGTGCCCAGTTCGGTTGGTTGCTTACCAGGACAGCTGTAATGTCGACGCCAACTGTTTGTGAACAAAATGGAATCAACAGGTACGCTTAACTAATGATGTCTCAGTGAACTGCGGGGTGCGTCTGTAGTGTTCCAGAATAATATACCGAAAACGTTAGGAACGGTTACTCAGCTTGGTTTTAACCCGGTGTTTGGCGATGGGTTAGTTTGGTTTTCACTGTTGTGTAGGCGCACCGCCTTAATAATCTTTCAATGTGTACTTGACCGCTGCAAAGTATGTTTGTCAATCCAACTGTTCGGTGGCTGATTAGCGCAACCAGTGTAACACTCGTCGTAACCACGCTATCAACCGCGTTGAACGCATAAAAATCCTCCTTATTTCATTTTCTACTAATCAATGGAAATGATACTATGCGCCATACTTCAGACAGAAGAGTCAAGCAATAAGTCTAGAAGATAATAGCATTTAGATGATGTTTCATTCGTTCAGCAAGACGATCACACACAGGCAAATTTTCCAGACAGTTCGGTCACATCAGTGGTCATTTCCTCTGAGATTTACATAATTGGCGACTTTAGTAAGGTGCAGAGCGTGGCCATTTTTCCTGCAGTTTACAATAAAGGCTGTAGTTTTCTGTTGAAATCTATCATCACTTTTTGCAAGTGATTCTCGTCAATGTTGACGAATCTGTCGCACATCATGGATGTTTAGGCTTTTTCACCAAAGCATATCAACCTCCTTCCAAGATCATTTTAGTACTGCCTCCTTGTAATGTGGTCATCCAAGCTTCATTTCCATTCTTCACAAAATGCAGCAAATTAACACAGAGATCTCCTTGAGACGTGGGTTTCATTCTCTTCAAACTGTGCAGAAACCATCCATGGTTGTGAGAAACAGGCCTTCTAATTTGGGGTGATCGAACCAACGGTAATGTTCTAAAGTTTAGTTGAATAAATTCTGTCGAGATACCGAAAACAAACATACTCTTTATTGTCGAAATCCCGTTGTTGTGTTGGATATCAATCGATAGATCACATGTCTGTCGCTTAAATAAAGCTGATAGTCGTCCTCATTTATGATTGAGTGCCGCTGGGGATGTGTCCCTCAGGAAACTTTGGTCAACACCTTTTGTTATCCGAATTCGTTAAGCGATTTTCCGTAGACTCTACTGCAATTACTCAAATGTCGAAATCTTATCGTTTCCCGTTTCTTCCAACTTTTCTGGCAGAACTAGAAATAATATGGTTTGACTAATTGAGTCTGACAGAAACAATAGCCACACTGTCGACCATTCACAACAGACTCACTACGTGTCACAGTGTCTATTATTCCGGATGGTGTCTGTCCACTTTTTCTGAAGCTTACTTCGTGTCTGTCCGATCAGCATAATTGGCTCCTTAAATTGATGTACATTTGCGATGAAGTCATTTCTACAAATTCTGCGCAAATTAAGTGACCTCCTAACAGATTATCAAAGTAGTAACAGATTATGACAATCATTTACTGAAGTGTGTACTTTAGTACTTAATGTCGTGAAGTTGACTGGTCATGTTATATATATATATATATATATATATATATATATATATATATATACTAGCTGCAGACAGTGGAGAAAGTAGAAAAATAGACGATCCATGTTCTTCAAAGTAATTTAGCCCGTATACTTCTTATACACGACGAAGTACGTGTGCACCAGGTTAGCATACACCGTATGCCACTGCTCCTCGCTGCGCGCCCCATATGAAAACGAATACGCTGGCATGTAGCCCGCATCCGTAACAAGACGGCTGTTGTTGAAAGCGTCCGGAAACCGGACACTATTCATCAGGCTCAGGATGTACTCTTATCCGGAAACAAACTAGAAACATTAGTTACGTGCTGGGTTAACTACGGATATTTGAAAGCAGACTTAATGCAGACGTACAAAATTATTCCCACATTTAGCCAAACTGTTGGCAGATCTCTCCACCCCCTCTAGCCAGGAAAGAACAGTTGAGAAGTAAACTTGAATTTCAGTCTGGTAGGTCATTGTGTGGACAAAACTTCACTTAAGTCCCAGTCTGTAACGTTTTGTAATCTACCGAATCATCTAAGTTTGTCAAAACTCAACTCGATCAGCATGTACGCAAAGATTATCTAGGGTCGTACCTGTCCTGGACATCTCACCGAGGCCCTCTTGCGTGTGTCTGTATGCGTGCATGCTGGTTGTTGTCGATCTGCACATTTACCTGTTACATCAGGACGTTGCTTTACTGTGTTAACACGTTGTAAGCCAGAGTTTCTCACTCCATTCAACGTTTCTTCCCTGCAGCTGCATTCTTTACATTTGTAAACCGTCCAATAATATCTATTCTATGGATAACACGGGGATGAGGACATATGCCCACCTGATCTTGCTCCCCCTATAAAATCCATGAACACTAGTAGACATTCTGACAGAAATCAGATCGAATATTCTGTTTTTTAATAGAAGTATAACAGTTGCTAATAGTGCGAACCTTGAGGATGTTGCATCAGAACACTTCAGTGGCGTAATGGTGATAACAGTCCTTCTACGAAAGCAACTGTTTAACTACTAATAAAAACATTTTCTCATTCAGTACTAGGGTAACATTTTAGTTTTTTAAAAGAAAATGTTTACTTAAAGGCCTTGAAAACCCATCTACCTCTGGAATTTACAACCACCTGATTCAGTACTTTCCAGACTTGTAGTGACCCGTTTTCAGATTTTGATGATTGATGCTCATTTCATTTACTTTCGAAGAATGTATTATCTCAAATTACGATCAGTTTTTTTTGAGTTCTAAGATGTCTACATCGCTGCTTTACTCACACCTCTTGTTATTTTGTACCGGTCACATGAGTTCGCTTCATTGCATTCAATTGCATCGATTGATCACGTGTTTCGCGATCACACATCGAAGCATTTGCCAAGGGACCCCTTACAAACGCATTTTTGGACAAGCGTACACGCGTCATGGTAAAAAACAAGAAACAAATAATGCCTAAGCAAATTGGGATAATATTATCTGGGATAAGAAGCAAACGAATTTCACGAAAAAAATGGCGTCAGCCATCTACTAATCCGAAGATCAACAGACTTGTGAATCAAATTTTCCCTAATTATGTGGACAAGTATTTGATTATTCAATACCAATCCAATGCTCATGCGGTTATACTTGGTGACACCGAGTCAGGTCTGGATATGCAGAAGAGAACCGAGTATGACTGTGCTCAGTCTAATGGATCGCTTCATGGCGAACAGATCTACCACCTGAAGCCGGTCGTATGTCCTCCGGACCCAGAAACCGCACAAACAGAGTCCGAACTCATTCATTGGTTAAATCGTTCAAAGCCAAAGCTTCTGTTAGCACCAGACGGTAAGTAGTTGGCCGATAATCCCCTTGAATTTTAGTTTACATCTATTGCTTGTTTCACAAACAATGATTTCATCCGTCAAGTCTTCATTGATCGTGGTCAGTAACGTTTTTCAGAGTAGATTACCCACAGTATACTACTTGTTACCCCTTTCTCTTATGTTCAGCTTGCTTTCACTAAAGGTTACCATTTTTGAAAATTTACTCTCAACAACAAGTACACTTCTCCAGTAACATTAGCTTTCTTTTATCAAAGTTTAATTAAACTAAATTTCCTAACGTCACTAGGCTATTTCAATAAAATGCGCCAGTCAGTAATTCCATAAAATTTTATCACGGTTTCCACAGACGGAAATGCTCAGTTCCTTTACGTTCCTTTACGTATCACGAACTCTTTCCTGCGATGATGCACTCCGATGTTCCTTCTTATACTTTTCCTGCGACTACTTCAATGTCAAACTCTATGCTCTGTCCCCACTAATGAATAGCGGTGGTGTGAGTAGTATCGTGAGATCGCTTATCATTAATACAGTAGTATCAGGTGAATAAATCTACAACATTATACACTCCGTTCACACAGGTGGATTGCTGACTAAACCATTTTTGTGTCCAATATGGTTTGAACTTGCGTCACGTCTAGAAACATTTAAAAAAACGCACAGAAATCAACGGTTGAATCTAAACTACGTTCCACTGTAACCAGACCACCTTCCATAGTTCCGCTATCTTATGTGCGGCCCAGACACACATTCTGTCGTTGTTTGATCTAGGTGATTAATTCCCATGATCAGTCTGTATGGTTTCAACCGCTTTAATTGCCGGTAACCAATTGCTGTCGCATAGTCAAAATATACCTGATCATCGTCAATCACCATTTTTAGTTTTAATCCGTACCAGCCAGCTTAAAAGTCATAGGTACTTTACGACTTGTTGGCGGTTGACAAGCAGCTCAAACGCATCACTTGTACAGCTGTACACTCCAGGAATATAGGAAATATTGTAATTATGATCCGAGCGTCAATGTCCATTTGTGTATCGTCAGAAAGAACACTTGCCGTGTACCTCTATCATCACTGAACAATAATACTGACAACTTGTGGTCAGTTGAAGGCTCAAAAAACCTGCCTCAAACACATTGTTGAGATCGTCTTACTCTGGTAGCACAGTTAAAGCCTCCTTGTCTAGTTGTGAATAATTTTTCTCTGTTGTCTGTAGAGTGCCTGAAGGAAGCACCATAAGCAGAGTGGGCCCGTCTTTCATGAGATGACACAGAACTACGCCTACCCTCCGTGGGTAGGCATTACACTGGAAAGTGAGTGGATTTTGCAGATCGTAATTCACCAACACTGGTGGGAATATTTTGCTAAAGAGAGTTTATGGTTGACAGTCTCGATACTGTGACACACTTTTATGTCATAAGCTTTTTAATTTACTACGGTTGGTTTGCTTGGTGAAGAACGACGCCAGTGAGATAACAGTCCCAGAAACGAACACCTGGTCTACATTCTTAGGTTCAGGCCTTTGAAAGGTGGGCTCAACTTTTTCAAGTAAAACGTGCAAACACAATTTCGGAAAACAATTCTTATGGATTTATTCCATTCAAGTTCATTTCCTGTCAGGAATCCGACAGTACGACAGTTAGAGTGTGCAGATGCTCAGATTCAATACATCCAAAGATCAATACGTCATCCAGGTAAGCAAATCTGAATGTCATGTCTTTTGCAATTATGTCAACAATCCTCTGAAAGATATTGGGAACAGAACGTGTGCCGAAAGGTAAACAAGCGTACTAGAGTAAGTTTGTGTGGGTCATGGTTGTATCTTGTGAACGAGAATGTTCCAGTACAAGTTGGGATTAAATGCTGCTCAAGTCCAGCTTTGTAAGCTTTTGCTTGTACATTCATTCTGAGCGAGAAAAATTTATTAATCCAGAAAAGGATAACAGTTGGCAGTAAGCCGCAACTGCGCATCGAGTGGTCGGATTTTTTAACAGGGCAATTGACATTCGTCATTCACAATGCTACATCGGGAGAATCGCGCCTTGAACTTGAACCGGCGAGTGAACTCTTCTTCTACTTTCGGCTTTACTGTAAACGGTAGAGTGCGCGTTTCAAAATCTTTCGGTTTACGTTTATCTCGTAATCGCTTGACTGCTTGCAAAGTGTTCAGCATTCCTAACTTCATCCAGAAAACCTAAAAAATAAACAGTACAACATGAGACTGTCAGGCTATCTTTGCGGCGTTCATGGCGTGGAGGATTAGGCAAGCCGTCTCGTACTACGTATACTGGGGGTGTATATGACTTTCCATCATATTATGTTCGGATCGTATACCTACCAAGCATCCAAATGGGTACACTAGGATATGCACACAGACTAGGAATGCAGGGTAATAACCGAGTCAGGTTTTTGACAATATTCACGCCGGTACTCGTCACGCGGTTTCCTTTATCCAGTCCCATCTTCCCACGCTGTCCTTCGGTATCCAGGTTCCGCAACGTATGATATGGGTCGGTGATTATGAACGATATTCATCCACAAGGAATCTAGCTCAAGTTCATTTTCTTCGGTCTCATCAGTAGCTTTGACAGCTGTCGTGGGGTTTTCTGTGATTTTCCACCAGAGCAGGTTGATCTGCATACTTCAGCTAACTGTCCCACCTTGCAATAATTAAAGTGCACGGTGGTGTCATAAAGACATTCTGATGCACATGAGTAAAGAATACTACAAAGGTAACAGATGAAAGATCTGTTCCCCAGGAGCTTTGTATATACCGGTACTTTGGCCACCATCAGGACAGCTTTGATTGGTAACCTTATTGTGGACGCTTGCATCTGTTGAGTAACATGTTATCCTGCGTAAATGTGGTGTCACTCTAAGGACGTAATTTCACTGGCGTATTTTCACCTCATATTCCAATAATCAAACAGAGGGATAGCGCGGTACCTTCGAATTTCTTAGAGTGGATTTCTTTGTTTTGACAATAAGATGTGAACCGCTGTGTGCTTGCGATGAACCGGATGACGCTGACCGTTGGTTCTTATGCCAGTTTGACTAAACACCATCTGGCTATGAGCACTTTTCGCTGGACGCCCACAAACAAATATGAGCATGGAGCTCAACGGTACAGGTAGATGACTCACCAATAAAAAGAATATTACGGTGCCGTTGACCCTCGTCTATATTGACTGTAGCGAGGATTTGATCACACGCGCCTCAATGAATGCAATTTTACAGTACAAGACAAGAAGTACTTTCACACAATCCGCCAAGGTGTTTCGCCATCTGTTCCCAGCAATAGGAAAATATTTTCCCGTTGAAGACGGCCACAATTATGACGGTAGGCTCACGAATCCAGTAGTCTTAGTCATCACCAATAATATGATTCATGTCGTACATAATCGTTCGAAAAGTGCATTTTTAACTGGGCCCTTAACCCGAGCCGTGGAAATCATCATCATCATCACCATCATCATCATCATAACAGCCATGAGCCTGACCAAAAGGTACTGTGGCTCGGGCCGCCGCTCACCTCAACAGTGACGTGGAATATCCTAGAAGAAAACGTTACTAAAAGGAAGACTAAGCGGAAGAACTAGAAATACGCGGACAACATGCGACTAATTTACCTCCGACGTGGTTGGAGCATTGTCCAATCAGAACGCGGTTAGATCAGCAGACCTTACCAAATGCAACATATGACACAGATCTATGGAGGGAAACCAAACCGAAAGGCGATAACGAGTTATGAACAAAGAAGAGTTAACAACCTATTGGAAACAGGCTCACCACTGACTGCGGTATATCGCCATGTTAGCGGGTATTTCCAGTCACCGGTTTGATA
>LUCH01001981.1:56271-107620 GCA_013368495.1 Paragonimus heterotremus | reverse complement strand
TCATTCTTTTGTTGTATGTAGAGAGAGTGAAGTGTGGCGATAGCAGAGTTATAATCAGTACAGTTAGAAATTAATTCGTATACGGCAGGAGACAAGAAGTGTATAAGTGTTTTTAACTTGTCAGGTTTATGAGAAGCAGTCAATTCAAGAAAATTTGAAAAAGTATATAACCAATGTTCCCATACGTCACCACTGTCTGTGGAGTTTGGGTCGGCATCAAATCGGTCTGGTCGTAGCAGACGATCCATTATGTCTGATTGATTAAATTGTAACGAATAGACTTGCGAGAAGTAACTGAGGGCGCAGAGAAGACAACGCTTGATAGAAAGGCTTTAATCAATCAGAAAACGAGGCATGTGATCTATAACATAACGAATAGAGAAGGTAGATTACGATAATATATGGAGAGATCAGTATGATAGGGAAGAGGACAGTATGATGCAGAAATAAAATGTGACAAGTATGAAAAGCGTTCAGTTCGTGTGAGTTGCCTATAAGTTTATGCGTGCCTGTGTTCTTAGCAGTTATATCTCCTCGTTTTTGGCCGTGTTTTATTCCTCGTGGAAGCGATGGACGACCAAAGCATTAATATTGTGTGGTCAAACGGATGGCCATTATTATGAAATGCAAAGAATGCTCAGACAATCCGGAAGATGCAGCGTCGTCTCACGCTATTCTTCCCGAGTATGCAAAACCACTTGCGATGGTAGATTAAAGAGCCTGTTGAGGTATTTGACACCTGGAAAAGATTATCGAACTGATTTATTTATCTCTAGTGAAAATCGGGCAACCCATGAGTACAGATTGATTACTAAAGTTTGTAAGGCATTTACTACTCACGTTGATGCTTATTTGTCCTATTGTGATGAATGCTTGGGATATCTTGTCTTTGTAGGTAATTGGAACCATTTGGTGAATTCGAGTGTAAGCTTGATAAGTGCCGTCCAATACTGTCTTCAGAAATTCTCGATCTATATTAAACGGACTGCCTGTAGTGATATATCTTCGCGGTTATGTGAACCTTATTACGTAGCCCCGTGTATTTGTTTCTTCCATTACTTGTGTAACATCTCAGTTCATTTTAGACGTTTCTTCGCATACGTTTCTGCCATAGCAGCCGAAGGTCTTAGTGTGGTCTATTTAGCAGCAACATTGGCAATGGCTCTGAACACTAATCGAAATGTCCACTTTATTGATTCTTCATCTTCATCCCCAAATCACTCGTCTCCGCGGCATTTCCATTCATATACGGAAATGCCATGAAGACGAGTGATTTGGGGATGAAGATGAAGAATTAATAAAGTGGACATTTCGATTAGTGTTCAGCCTACACGATTAGCGCCATCTGTCTTCTCATTAGCCTTTCGTGACGATGTTTGTATGTGTGCGTTAGAACGAATGACTTGATTTGCACCATTTGTGGTTTCACCCACACGTAATATCTGGCGTAAACTGGAAGAAGTTAGAATGGGTGATGTGTGAGTAGTGACCGCTGTAGCACAGTTAGCTGTGGCTACCTAGCCAGATTGTAGACTGAAATGAAAGTATGCTTTTCACTTTCTGAATACAAAAAATGCGTAGTGGGATCTAAACCCAAAATAAAAACACACACCTACACGAGCTCGCATACAGAGGGATTTGGGAATCCTTATGGCCCAACTATCCGAGATAACGCTCTTAAAGACTGCGAGAATACTGTTGTTTGATGCTGGCTAAATAAAACCCCTTTCCTTATCCTTTTGTTTCCACTCGATGCGTGCGGTTAAACACGGCTGTTGATAGTCTTCTGCTGAGACGTTGTACGACCCTCCCTGCAACTGGCAACAGTCTACAACCGTAGAGTTTCTTTGATTGTAGGTCGTTTCGCGCATGTGCCGCTCCAGATTAATGGAAATGCCTCGTGGTTGCTAAGGCTAACGGACCTTTTCTGGACACGGGCAATACATTGACTTGCCATTTCTATACCAGTCTACTCGTGAACTCTACACAATAGTGAACAACGCGAAACGTTTGAATTTACTGTAGAAAGAGCAATTTTTACGCTGATCCTTATTTCCACCACTTTAATGGGATATATTACACCTGCTCTTCTTCGCGTTATATTTATAAGTTGCTGGTTTATTTGCTATCACACTTTCAAACGCACCAATTTCAGATGCAGACGAGCCTTCATATTCGTTTTCCTGGGGAAAATTCGATCAAGGTGATCTCATTGGTGCACTATAAAGCCTAAGGTGGACCACTGAACTGGCGAAGGTAAGCAGTCAAAATTACGAGACACTACCTAACATTTTGACTTGCCACCGTTTCGTATTGTAGTGCTTTGTCTAGGTTTCTCGTGTCCGTCAGGCAGTATGCGAGACTCGATTGATTTGTATCGGACCACCTGAACGAATGAAGGTCACACTTGGGGTCGTGGGGGAAATAGTAACGGGCTGAATCATGGGTACGCAGATGAGGTCACTTTAGTGATCGACACTGGAAGGTGAGTGTACTTGCATAAAATGCAGCGAGTCTAGGGTGAGAAAAACGCACCTTTTGCAAATATGTCCGGTCAATGCCAATTAAGAGATTCAAACTACCTCTCACCGCTCTTTGCTCATTCATGTAGGGCACCGGCATCATCATCTTCACGACGGCTTTGGGCCTGATGAGAAGGTACCGTCGTTTGGGACGCCGCTCACGCCGTCAGTCACGTGGAATATCCCGGAAGAAGAAAACGCCACTAAAAGTGTTAATAGTTAATAAAAGAAGGCTGACTGTAAACAAGAAATGGTAGGGCGGCGACAGTATGCTCACATACTTATTCGGTACCTTACATCATTTCTCTCGATCTAAAAGTGCACGTCAGTTCAATGAATTATCTGCACTAATTCAATCTATCAATTGTGCATGTGTCTGTTTGTGCATTGCATTTGGGAAAACTGTCAAGAATTTGATGTGCCTTAGTTTACTTCAATGCATCAACTTTTGTTGATCCTTATTCTCGTCCTTTATTCCGGGGAGAGATCCTTCGAAGGTTATTGCAGTGTGACTATGATCTGTATTTTTATAAGGAGTGAGTTCTGGCATCATATGTGCCATAGAGACCTGTAACCTTTCTTACCGCCGATAATGCTAATGCAGTGCCTTTTTTGTTCAGTCTAACTCACTTCATTGTCGTGGAAAAGTTCCTCAGCGTTGAGCTGATCATCAGGTCTCTTCATAACTGACAAGTCAACACTATTTTCCAGCTGATCGCATGACATGTCATGCTCCTTCGACTGTCACTTCCGGTAATGTTGATCTACCGTTCCATCAGTTCGTTCCGGTAATTCTTGGTGTGGTGACATAATTGTCTGGATTAACCTGCCACAATGGTTGAAACCGGAGGATGCCTATATGTATACGCCACCACTGGCGGCACAGAACGGAAATGCCACACTACTGAATTATTCCATTGTCCTTCGATTCTCGTTTGAAGGTCAACTCATATATTGTGCTTGTTCCTCGGGATAGGTTCCTCATGCCCCATCGAGCTCCCAACCACAGGTGTCATTGAGACTAGCGTGATTTTCATCGTTGGTTGGGACTTCTGCGAGTGAAGAACGACCAATAAGATGGAGCAGTGAAGCCTAACTGAAGTTCATTTCACGATTATCGACTTATCTTCGCGCGGTACTCAGTCGTTTGCTTCTAGTTTTCATTACAAATTTTTAGGTCATCTTGTTTTTTTATCGTCGAGAAATTTTTGTATATATACATATATGCATACATGTATATACATATCCACATATTTGTACATGTTTTGTTTTATAATTTTATGATGGCTGTACCTCAATGTTGTCTGTTGATGTTTGACTATCACTGATCATATTAACTTGCCTCGTCCGAGAAGTCGTCTATGTTCTTGAACCGGGCTCAAAGTTAACACGTTATATGTTGCATGCAAGACAGTACCACATCATTCACTGTGTTTATTCCGTCCAGCTTCTTTTGCACATCTGGCAAAGTGGTGTTACTTGCTCGCCTGTGCTGTGTGGTCGCGCCACCAATTTCCATTTCGAACATGAGTTCCATTGTCAAAGAAAGACAGTCTGTATCATTTGGTGAACATGCACAAGAAATTCATTCCGGTCATTTCATGGTCAGCAATCTGGACGATTCGGAGCTCGAAGCTGAAGATACGGACACTTATAGTCGTGAAGACAGTCTGGATACGCCACAGCAGTCGGGCATCATGCACAACTCAACTACGGTTGTTACAACCAACGTGAAAGGGAACACAAGTTCGGCTGCTTTTGAGGAGTTAGAGTCTTTGTTCAAATATTTGAAAATCGCATACACCGGCAAACTTACGAGTCCAAAATGGAACCAGTTTCGCGGATTACGATTCGCGCTGAAAAGTAAAATTCGGTTGAATAATATCATATGGCGGGAATATCATTCACAATGTTAGTTACTTTTTAATAATTTATTGTTTTGTTGTAGTTGTGAAAAATGCTAAACCCTACGTGGTACATTTTCAGGCACCGTTGACGGAAAATCATAACAAACCAGAGGTAAGTATGTTTAGCACTTATTAAAATCGATTTCCTTGCTCATTCACAGGCTGTAGTTATGGAAGGAAAGTACTGGAAACGGAGCAACAAAACTTTGAGCAAAGAGTATGGCCTTCTGCGTAAGTTTGCCAAGGACCGGATCGTTAACCCCCACAACCGTCGGACGGAAAACCGGGTAGGTGAGATACTCGGGCCACCCTCGCTCTATTCGTTCCCGAAAAGCATGAATGACTTACAAGCTAGTGGTCTACCCTCGGATGCTGTAGACGAAGACACCTTTGGGCTCTACGTGGATGACATCATGATGGATTTCGACCAGAATTTGGAGGATTTCGTGGGAACCTCGTTCCCATTTCCTGATCCAAAAGATTTGGCTGTCCTTGGGATCGGAGACATCATGCAACCGGGTCTGTTGCAGTTCCAACCAGACACGCAAGATGAGCCGATGACAGATCTACAAGCGTTGAGCTGCGGTTTTACTTCATCATCATGTCCAGTCAAACGTAGTCCTACGGCCGAGTATGTTGCAGGCTCTGTACTACAGTGCAAACCGAACGAGGTCCCGACTGAAACTACTAACTGTCCACTGCATTCTATGCCATCCTATGTGTTTGTTCCCGGTTCAGATCAGAACGTTGTAGTTTCGACGACTCCAGCTGAGCCTGCCGAAGCTTATGGGTATTTAGATGACACTTGCTTCCAACCTTTGCCGATCGATCCCTCATCTTTTCCAACCGGCTTGAAGGTAGACGTTCCATCTATAGCATCTGCCTCCTTTCCACGTGAGATCGTCAAAGCGAACGACTACGTGGTCGCGCCTAATCGACGGGAACGAGACCACATTGCAGCGCGCTCCACTGCTAAACATGGTTATCAACAACCATCTTATGCAGCCCGTCGCCTAAGCACTGTCAAACGCTCTCGAATAGTCCAGCCCAATCGACATCGGGGCTCGTCATCCATGACGGCCAACCATCCTAGCGATCGTGCTTTGAAAACTATTATTCGTAGCAACTATTTTGACGCATCTCGTTCAGCTGACAGGAATCGAGATGATGTCGGTTCGGATACGCCCGCTTTGATCAACGTTTTGACACATGACACAGAATCACAAACCGCAAGCAATCGAAGGCTTCCCCATGCGTTTTCTAACAGGCAGCTACCAGACACCACTAATGATAGCGGTTGTTCCGCCCCATTGTTGTGTTCTGCGTTAACCACACCTCTTTTTTCTCAGTCCAGTTATCCGCGCCCAGTTCTTCCAAACCAACAGTTTGGATCAGCGGTGAAACATCGGCGGCCACAGCAATCCGTGTCAGAACCGGTTCGTTTTCTTCTGAGCAATGGGCTCAGTCCTTCATCTTCTGCCTCGCTGGTCACAGACTCAACGGAACCTGGCCGTGGTTCCGATTGTGTTGAGGCGTGCCGATATGCCTTCATGCAATCCAGTGTGAGTGTTTTTATTTTCGGCCTTATTCGCCCATTGGATTAATTTTTATCTGCTCTTTATCCTGCGATCATAGCTAGTATACCTTGTGCTTGCTACTGTTATTGCAGACCGTCACGTCAACAACCGATTTAGCATAAGATGAATCAGTTACTCGAATAAGGAAGGTCGGATGTACCAACAACAAAAGCTTATTAGAGAGAATGTGACGTGAAAACCATTAAGGTGATCTCAGCTATTGACTAATGTTGGGCATAGGTTAAACGATTGAGTACAGTGGTTTTCTGTTAGGCTGGTATTTATTTATTCCAACAAAAATATTGTGTGCAAAAAGTAGTCCGCCTTTTCTTAATTTGATGGGAATGTTATGGTTTGTTGTACTTTGAAGATACTGCGTTTACGATCCTTTCGGCGTCTGTCAGGAGCAATCTATCGATTGTCTGTTTTAAAGTCAGTTGATCCCGGTCTGGGTGCAACGCGATTAGTCCTCTTATTACCTTCCCTAAATAACGAGCTGTTGGACAGTGCGTATGGGTTATATGTAGGAGTGTAGTTTGAATGTGAATGTACAGCATAGCATAATGAATGTGTAGTTGATCTGTGCATGTACGATTAAGGCACTACAAATGCAGTATCTCACAGGTGCTTTTTAATTTTCACTGTGTGAACATGTTTCGCTGTGCCGTTGTGATCGTGGGAGCTCGAAACTGGTGTGAGAAAACTGCTAGTTCACACCTGTGAAGCTAAAGGCAACTGTTTGATCCGTTCTGTCCAGGTGGGCAACGGTAACACTACCAACGGAATTTGCTATCCCATGTGTACCACACGGGCAATAGTATTTCATCATCCTATCGTACACTTCTGAATTATCGGAAATGATAGATCAGTTATACCACGTCGTATCCGTGTGGGTCAGAACCGGTCCATTGAAGGATGTGTACCTCATAGAGAGATAGTTGCATATCTAGAAAAACCGGAGCCGAGCATCTTGCAATGATGGTTTTCACTGTCAGGTCCTTAGAACCCGTTAGCATATCTGACCATTTTTAGCCTGATTCACGCAGAGTTGTGGGTGAAGAATTTTGTAGCCTAGTTTCCTCATTGGATTCGCACTTCCTTTTCCGTTTCGTTGGCGTTAAACACCAGTATGCTGCCGATTGCAAAACACAACTGTTCTGAATAGAGTTTCTGCTGTTGTTACATCAAATTGTCTCTATCGTTTTCTTTAGGACGAACAAAGCGTGTCGTTTTTTTGTCTTTCACCTCCCATTCGGCCACAACACAAATGAAGCCCTCGGTCGTTCGATCAGTTAGCAGAATTTGTAACCAATTTTAAACATCGAGGTAAAACTCTTCAAATCGATAATCAAGACCTAGGGAATCGTGCAAGTGAGTATGATGGAAGGCTGGGGAATAAATAATCAAAATGCGAATAGCGAAAGACATCACGGTAATGGTAAGCGAGTGGTTAAGTCAACCGATGATTTGGGGAGGTGATTCTTGCAGTGCCTTTCTTACTTCTGTTTTGAACTTAGTAATTTGCCTGAAGAAGTTGCAAGTTTCCTTTTTCACACTATTAGACATTGGTTCCGTGTTTCTTTGCAGCTGGAAGCACCTTCCTCCAAACGGCCTGCTCCTGAGATCAAGGAAAATTATCCAGCATCCATACTGAAGTCTACGCTGACAGCCTCACATCGTGGCTCGGTTCCAAACACAACTGCTAATTTCCCAAACGCACAGAACACACTTTTCAATCACGATCCTCACATAATAACAAACCAAGGCGCGTTTCTAACCACTCAACACTCTAACACCTCCGATCCAGATTTGCACACAGGTTCTATGAAAGCACATTCGTTTTTGAATCAAATGAATGAAAATCAACGTAAATCTGCTATTCCTGCGGAGGATCTACCTCCTCTAGATGGAAGTCCTGTAGTTTTGCGTCGATTCACTGAGACCCATCTCAGTTTGGGCACTCCGCCTTCTCCTGCCTCAGTGAATAAAGCCGCCTCGTTCGACGTGTTTCACAATATCAGCCCAGCCCCACAATTGCCTGCCGTGTTTGCACAACCGTCTCACGTTAGTCGTTTACCTCATGATAAACCGGCGCGGCAGCGAACCAATTCGGGCAATAACCTAGTCCACCTGTCCGACGTTGCGCAGGTTATTCGTTGGCCCGGTGATGTTACTTGTGCAGGCGAACGCATGCCCAACTGGTCGAGGTCATCCGGTACTGTGTGCGTTGGTTCCGCAGCTACCACAACCAAACATCCATTCTCTTCATGCAACGTCCCCTCTGATTCCGATGCTTTCAAGTTTTGGAATGAAGGTAAGTTGTTCTTATCTTTCTGTGAACAGTTTCACGCTCTTCTATATTACCATCCCATGCGCTTGTTATGTTGCCGGTGCTGTGTAATAAAAGTGAGTGCGGTTGTTTTCTTCATCATCTATGCCATCAGAAGGAATGCTGCATCTCGCTTGCGATCCATCCTTCTCTGTAACCTCGAAATTCGGCTTGTTTACAACTGGCATGTGAACAGTCTTGTTGCGTCTGACATAGTTACCCTCACCAATCAGTCAACACTGAGTGGAATCGCTGCATGACTAACACGTTAATTCAGTAGCGCGTGTTTCAAACATCCTCGGACACCCGTTGTTTTCGAGATCCTCTTGGCAGTCCTAGAATGAAATATCAGCCTGTTACGGTCAATGACGGTTACGTTTGACCGATCTTATCTTCCATGTGCTTTCCCGAAAGAATTTTCATTTCACAGTTTCCCTCATTGCTGTCGTGGCGAGTGGTTATCTCCGTGACTTTGCCACCAAAGCAGAATACATTTGTTATAACTCATCTGGCCCAAAACGGTTTGCAAGCACTTCGGTCATGACACAGTTAAGTTGGTTGTTTAATCGAGGTCCGCTTGGCTGCCCAGAAAATTCCGCAGAAATCAAGGTTATCTGTTGTGGCCTGATTTATTCTGGTTGCCAATTGGAGGCGGATTAATGCCAAATAACATGGAAGTGTTTTTCTGATTCGTTGAGTGCTCTCTCAAGCTTATGCTAACTTCATTCTGCAGTATTGAAAATCCCTTCTGGAATATGTACCGGATGCTGATTCTG
Source organism: Paragonimus heterotremus (assembly GCA_013368495.1). Taxonomy (NCBI): domain Eukaryota; kingdom Metazoa; phylum Platyhelminthes; class Trematoda; order Plagiorchiida; family Troglotrematidae; genus Paragonimus; species Paragonimus heterotremus. The sequence goes on along the minus strand of LUCH01001981.1, from coordinate 98,509 downwards.
TAGCAACACTTGTTTGTGGCTTTGGTGGTGTTATAAACACAAGCCCCGTTTCGCAAATTATTTATGTTCCTACCACGTTTGTGAATAGTTTTCTGATCTGCATATACGAATGATAATTACTCACCTTTCTCGCCCTCATATGTGAAGTTGAGACTGAGAAGTGTGGTGTACGCCATGAAAGGCAGACCATCTAGATTTGTATCCACGTTGAGTACATGGATAAGATCTTTTGTACACTAATGTGAAATGCTGTTCTCGATAGCTCCTCGAAAGGTCGATTTCCTCTGCGCTGTCATAACAGTATCTTCTAACTGATGGCCTAAAGATGACCCAGTTGTAAATCCAGCATTCGTATGAGACATTTTCCTAGTAATTTGAGGATACACGTTTTGCGCTCTAGTTAACATCACCCATCTGAATAAAACAGTAGATAGGTCAATAGTGAATTCTTTGAAGGGATTATATATGGGGAGGTATTCAATGATGGAGATTTCGCAGATAGTGGACACACATACAAGGAAACCGGTTTCATGTTTGCCATAGTGAACACATGGATAAAACTGGTGAATGCAAACGGTTGTCACAAAAATGTACTAGCAGGTCCTTACCCAATGGTCTCAATAACCAAGCTAAACACTGAACAAATGAATGATAATGAGAGCTGCACACATCAAGAACCAACCGCACTGACCATCCTTCCTGGTGGATCCTCAGTAGACTGCACAGTCCCGGTATTGTAATTGCAGTTGGTCCACTTGAGACGAATGTTGTGAAAACTACTGAACTCTTTTGCTTCAGATTTTCTAGAGTTTTGGAAATGATCTTCCAAATTGTGGTTGTTATATTTTTAATGCATACCATCCTGTGGAATTAAGCTGAATCATCCAAGGTATTCATTTTCTGTGCGTAACTAAGTTCATCCCACAAACCAATTCCAGCACACTGATAAGGTTTCGCGGTCAGTATGTTGTCGGCTGCTTTCAACACTTCCATTTCTTGAATAGGCCGCTTTGCCGAGATACATTTTAGGCACTGTTTGGGGCTGAGGTTTTGATAGCACTTGGTATGAACAGTAGTGTTCTACAACGTGTTTTGTCGATGGTACTAAAGGTTGGACCTAGGTATTTGATCCTTCAGACTCTAAATCCGAATCGATCAATTTCATCGTAATTTTTAGAAGGCAAAATTTGGAACCAAACTGTGCAGCTTTTAATTGTGGTTTTGACAGATATGTCCTAGTAAACCGCTTAAACTTCCAAAGGTCACTCCGGACAGTAAAATACCTGTACCCAGACAAAAGTTGTTCGTCGTGATTGTGTGAGAAGCTGCTTTTGGTTTGTTGGAATGTAACTTGTGTTATTTGCCCGATGAAGGATAACTGAGAACAAACTATTCTGTAGGCTGCAATTCACGTCCGATAACTTTGTAGTAGGTACGAAGTGCATTGAAACAGTGCAAACTATTGCATAAGCTTTACCGCATCTGGCAGTGTGAACAAAGTATGGAGAGTAGCCCTCTGTAATAGATGATGTAAACGAGCTGACGTTGTTCGTGATTATGAAAGTGTTAATGCTTTAATATTGAACGTTTTATGACTATTAGGCAAACAATAACTATTTATGTTGTGTAACACATTAACTGAAATGCACTGTACTTTGAAAGCATTAATTATAGATATGTATGTGGTTTCCTCGTTAAAACCTGTCTAACGTACGGCAGAAAGTATACTGTTAACAAGAATTCAATCTACCATTATGGCTGCGGTCGTCTTGCTGAGGACTATACCATTTCCAGTCTACCTGGTAGTTGAAGCTGTGGAGTAACCTAAAGTGTAGAAACAGTGTCGGATAAACAGTGCGGGTGTTGTTAGTTCGGTGCGTTGATTACCGCACTTAATTTTAATCTCCGAAATGCGGCAAACATCGGCATTCAACGAATCTAACGAGAGTTACTTTCCGTTCTACTTTCTCTACAGGCCGCTTTACGCCCGCTCATCCGAATGTGCCCAGTCTGTCTGTTCGAGGTCGTTCCAGTTCTGCTGGCAATCTGTTTCCACTGCCTCAGCAAATCCTGTCAAATGTTACGAAGCTTGATTCAGCCACCACCGTATCCAGCTGCGGCAGTACCGAGCTGCTTTCTCCTCCGATGTCCAGCCAACCGACATTTATATACCCTAACTCTCCGTCCTGCTCTCCTCCACCTTTGACACATCCTGACACAGACCTTTCTGGAAGATTTCCGGCCAGCAGTTCATCCGAGGAACGTCGGCGACATTCTATGCAATCTAGCTTAAAGACGTTGCGGCAGTTGATCCAGTTGTACTCCGGACACACTACCTGTTCGAACCGGAAGCACCCCGAAGATTATGATTGTTCTCCTCATTCAGATGTTTTCCTGAGAAACTCGGATGAGGTTACCGACGAGCATAATCCTCAGGCATCTATACGGTTGGATGGAAAACAGGAGGAGTCGCCATTCTGGTTGCCAGCTCACGAATCGAAGCCGATTGTGAGTGCTGCTGGTAGTGGTCGGGCCTCAAATGCGGCAACGTTGCGTGAAAGCGCCGAATTGATTCGACGACTGCGTGACGCAAATAACACTTGGGAGACCAAACGCAAAGCCTTACTCGATGAGATCGCAGTGCTTGGCACACAGACTGCGTGAGTCACTCTTTGCTCAACATTATGAGCATTTTTAATTGCTAATAGTTCTAGGCGTAAGGTCATGAGTTGCAACTGTATTAGTTATCTAAATTGAAACGGTTTGATCATACCACGTACCTAACATGACAGTAGGTCTCCGCATGGTGTATAAAGTGTAAAGTTGGATTTTCCTAATTGTTCTTGTGCTTGAAGTAAATACATTACGTAGTAAACATTTTTCTTTCGTGCATATTGCATCAGCTTATGATACATGATGCGAACAAGACCTAGTTTGCAAATAGCTCTTACTAAGCTGAGGTCCACTGTCAGTTTTTGGGCAGCAACTTTCAACCGCATTAGATTGCTTCCTTTACGGTTTTCGTGGTGCACCATTCGCCAACTTCCTTCTAACTTCATTCCTCTAAACCCAGTGACTTTTGGCCTATCAGCCGTTGCTGAGTAGAATTCGGATGTCTATTACAAGTGTGACGTTTTTTCGAACTTCTAGGTTTTCTGCCACTAGAATTTAGTTAGTGACTTGTTTCCTTTGATCTTCGGGTGTTATTTGCTCACTAGAATCGCTTCATACATTTCAAAGTGGTTGTAAGGTTTGCCAAGTTTGAAAGCCTAGTATTTCACCTGAATTCGAGTCTATCGAACAGCCTCTCACAATAGTTCCGGTTAATTTGTTTATACTTGATAGGGTGAATTTGTCATGTTGAAACTCGGCTTCGAAGGTAATCTGTCCATGCGTATCCAAGGTAAGGCATAGAATCCAGTGCTGACGTTCCCAATAGAGTGACTGTATCAGCCTACCACTTCTGCTTCATTCATCGTACTGCCACAGAAGGCATGTTTTCAGTGATCGGAACTTTATCTTTCTCGGTCTCCTTTCTCCACACTATCGTTACTTCTTTAAACAATTGACTCGGCTTGTAAATACAACCGGCCTTAACCGTTAAATCAGTTTCACAGCGCTTGTAACGCACAGATTGTGCTTCACTTTATTCCTTTCTAACATCAGAATAACTAGAAAATTTACTGTCCTAGAGTAGATAAATGGTCATGTCGACCACATTTTTTGTTCGTTGGTCTTTATTCACGGTGCAATTATCTCGGACCACTATCAGTCTGACATTGTTCTTACATTTAGTCTGTGTGCAAGAGACAACGATGTATCTATTCGACGTAGGGAACCAGCCTCAGAAATAATAATAATAATAATAATAATAATAATAATAATAATAATAATAATAATAATAATAATAATAATAATAATAATATGCCCCACGCTAACAGTAAACAGTGCAAAATTGGAGTTTTTCGGCGGTACGGACTGTACGAATAACTATAAAAAATAACTGCTATAGCTGCCTTGAATTACAATTTGGAAAATTTGGTCAAACTGTGCGAGGTAGTCCTAGTTTTGAATTGAGTGAAATAGAGTTCGAAACCGTTGCCGACTAACCATCAACCGTGGCATGCCGAACTCATTGCAGCGTGTGCTCCTGCATCATATACTGGGCTAATCACATTGATAATCAGTTCACTGCAATGAACAAGCAATAAATCCATTCGTTAAATTTATGGTTTATTTGCAGGATTGTCAATCATAAAAATGTTTTACAGTGCCAATACTGTGCGATGCACATTTCCTTGACTGACTTCATGCAGCAAGACACACGGCGTATTATCTTGTATGGATAACATAAAAGCGCTGATTGTGCTGTTTTTGACATTCTCCCTCTTTTTACTCATACTCGATTGATAAGTTACTGTATGATTATTAATCCATATCACTCCTTGAACTCAATTCATAAAGATCCCCATGAGCTCATGTGGAGTGAGGTGTATGCCCACTACTTCTTTGTACCAGGTCCAGTACAATTCAAGGTGACCATATTGGACAAGTTTTCCAGAACAGTTATTGTCTACCGTATGAAAGGACATGCTGTACTACATATCTTCAGCGTGTTGTCCACAGTATCAACACCACACCCATTTCTGTTATAAAACTGAAGCGTGCTAGATTTCCTATTCTCCTCTTCCACGCAAGGGTTTCTATGCAGGATAGATAAGGTTTATCATCAGTGCGCGGGCCTAGCGATACAGACGACGACTGGTGGCTGGTCGGTGGTGAGAAATCAACGTAGTTGGCTGCCATGTTCTCTGTTGGCGATTCAGACAACCAGTGTAGTGGCCGTCCGATCTCGTGACTTCACAGTTTGGCCGGCTGCTTGAAAAGTCTAGCGAAGGCGCAGTTGCTGGTGGGACTCCATTCGACAGAAGAGCACTAAGTATAATGAGCTTACGTGTTTGTGGAATTTTAATGTGATGATGCAATAAAATAGCAGGACGTTTTTTGTGCAAGCTCGTTGATCATCGATCGACAGCATCATCAATGGCTCCGATTCTAATCGATGGGTTTAATAAGACGAATCCGGCAAATCATCCGGACGATGGGTAGGCTACGGATAGCTACGGATATCTTGGCTTATGTTGTTCAGTGAGGTAACCCTCAGAGCCCAGTTGTATCTCGAAGATTTCAGTAAATAGGATTTTGAAAAAATTAAACTACAGCCAACTTAATGACTTTTGCTTTAGTTACTTATTTTGATAAAAGGGACCACCGTTACTTATTTTGCACTTACTAAAATGGGGTGTGTTTAGTGATGAGGCGGTCTTTCATTTGAGCGAACTTTTGTAGAAGTTGCTGTTCTGGATCATTGACAATTTCGTTCGTTCTAGTTCATCCCCCGAATGAGTTTAGTTAGGGTTAGGATTGCGGTCCCAGCTTCCCGACGTCTAACTTGTAATTGGCAGCAATGTACTTCTTGATAATGGGAAGAGAGATACCCTTCCGATCTTTAGCGGACGTGATGGCTGTTTTGACCATATCGATAACGGGCGGATGGCTGACCGGAACCTTGGGTTTGGCCGCCTTCGCTTTGTTGTATGGGGCAGGGGCAACAGCTGAAGCAAGTGTACTCATTCCACGGGTAACGGGACGGATGCGCAAACCGAGAAGTGAATGTAATTGATGTGAGAGAAAGTTAAACCGACCTGGACTGTAGTAATGATCAACCGAAGCTGTTAGCAGATAGGCAAATATTGAAAATGTGTAGTGGATTTCGACCCAATCTGTTCTATGTGCATCATCACTCCAGCCGGTACGACTCGGCAGGTGCGCGTTCAAAAAAGACTCATGCAGTCCAACAGTCGATGACCCATCCGTCTTTCCACTAGGAATGTTCGCGTTGTAAACTTGTTAATAGAACTCTTGTCATCATCATCATCATAGCAGCCATGAGCCTGACCAAAAGATACTGTAGCTCAGGCTGCCGCTCACCTCAACAGTGACGTGGAATATCCTAGAAGAAAACATTATTAAGAAGGTAGAAAATTATTAAGAGAAGACTAAGCGGAAGAACTAGAAATGGTATGGGTACAGGTACGTCAGTGATTGCGACACACCACCATCTCAGATAGCGTCTCTAACCAGCGATTTGAATGATCACGAGGACCCCATCCAGGCAGGCGACACCTACCCACTTTGCTCAATGGAGCAGTCAGGTTCTTCATATTTCATGACCACGCTGTTGCTTGATCACCATGTGGTTTCACCCAACTGCTGGTGGTCTCAGTATGTAATGCTCGGTACGGTAAACGCCCAGCTGGCAAACGGAGTACGTGACCGAATCATCGCAGGCTGTGCAACGTGAGTGGTTGACCAATTGGTCGCGCATCCCGAGCGCTGCGGTATACGCGTCGGCGAATTGCCACATTGCTCACGTGACCAGTCCATTTAGTGTGGGGGAGACAACGTTGATCAAACACAGCAAGCCTGCTGATGTCTTCCTTGCGAACAGGCCACGTTTCCGAACCATAGAGTAAAACAGAACGTACACAAGCATTATATACTCTTCCTTTCAGCGACAACCGAACGTCCTTTCGGCGCCAGAGATGACGCAGTTTGGCAAGGGCGACTCGTGCCTTTACTATCCTCGCTGATACCTCATCAGCAATATTACAGGCGGATGAGATGGTACTACCCAAATATGTGAGACTGTTCACAATCTCAAGCGGATTACCTGCAATAAAGAAAGTAGAAGTAGGAATGCCCCAGTCTTGAAGCAACACTTTTTAACTTTGAAGGTGCGATGCGCATTCCATACAAACCAACCCACTCACTCACCTTGTTCAGTATGGTCTGCATGTCTTCGGTAGAGAGGCTAAGTAAGACAATGTCGTCCGCGTACTCCAGATTGGTCAATCTAGCGCCAGGAAGAAGCTCAACACCAAGCCCACTGGATTCGCGAAGCGCACCCTCCAGAATGTCGTCCCTGAAGCGAGTGAACAGGAAGGGGGGAATCGGACACCACTAGAAGTGATGAACGTCTGAGACAGTTGTCCATAAACTGTCACTCTGCAAGCAGAGTGAGCATACAGTTATCTCAGCGGATACACGTATTTCCCTGGTACTCCCTTGCGAAGAAGCCAGTTCCAGAGAACGTTACGAGCAACTGAATCGAAGGCAGCTTGCAGGTCCAGAAAACCAAGACCATCGGCTGTCTGTAAGAGTGCCGATGTTCCAAGATCCGTCGTAAGGTAAAAATGTGGTCAACACGCCGTCGTATCTGATTTTCTTTTGGGTTAGTGAGTCGACGTAAAATGAGGCCAGTGAGTAACTTGGACGCAATAGACACCAAACTGATGCCTCCATTTTGGGATTCTTGACTGCATTCGTACTCGATTCCCCTGGTTTCTACTTGAGAAGGCCAGTGTCAGAGGAAAGAGTGAAGCCGATTCACGTGCTTCAACAGGCGTTTGGAGGACAACCAGCGATCGAACCACCTAAACCACTCAAAACTAAAGAGGACTTGTTATGGTCGACCGGAGAGTGTGGAAGACCAACTGGACTAACTCCGCAGCGTTGGTCCAGCCTCACAATCAGCCGACTACTTGCTAGTCTGCAATGTTTAGGTAAGTGATCAATGATGATACGCTTCGCGATGTCTACGGTTAATTTTGATAACGGCGAGAACCAATGCAATCTGGATTCAGATAAAGGTAAATTTACTGAGTTCTGCATGGGCTAATTTATCGAGCCGTCTCAACGTTTTGTCTTGTCAATTTTTACACAACCGTTTTCCCAACGAATCAACGAACATTTACGTCACCCCATTGGGGTATGTAGTTTCTGTGTGTGAATGGTTGATTCGCTCGTTAGGAAACATTCTGAGGGTCCAGAACGAAAACCGCGAGAAATGTCAGACACTCGACCGCGACTCACTGGGGCTTTGTCTGTAGTGTTGAAAGTACCAACAAATCTCGGTTTCGACAAATCACTTCGGAAGTTGCGGCTGACTTTTGCGCTATTTCCCACGTTGAACGGAAACCCAATCAGAATGTTTCACCCAGGCAACAGTTTTGTCAGTTCTGCACAGGCGACCACCCCAAACGAAAAGAACTCTATCTAGCATGGAAACAGACCTGCGTGAAATGTCCAGAAAGAAACCACTTTGTATGCTGCTTTCGCCCACAGAATGTTAACGTATTTGATTCTAATAGTGTTACAAAATGGTTCTTTTTGTCAAGAAAGTTGGATCTGCCATTTTGTTTGAATTTCAGGTTTCGCGCCTGCATTTGGTTGGTCCGTTGGGTGACCTAACCCCAAGGCCACTAAAAACCTATAAATGCAGCGGCCGTACACCAGTGTTTCGCCTTCGGGCTGCACAGTGAATAAAGCTCGTTTGGAGACCGTCTTTTTCCTTACGTTTTTGGAGGGGGTTCTAAGTTGCGATAGTCGTGTTCCGACACTTGCGCACTAGGCTTTGCGGCTCATTGTGACATCGTGCGTTCTGGCCGGGATCGTGATGCTGTTCATGGTCCCTATGTCCGTCATCGTCCTCTTGTCTCATGGGGTCGTGTTAGATGGATGAGTAGATACCAATGTCGATTTCAGGTTAAAATGACATGAATCGGAAAGAATCCGGCAAAATATTTGTACGCCGAATTGATAGTTGGCTGTAAATTAGCACCGTTTTAACTGAATTCAGGCTCTACGATCAAAATTTTGTCCTGATGTTTACCTGAAGAAGACGCAAAACTGTTTCGGCATGTGAGATAGTTTATAGCTCTGCCCGAAAGACAATCACCATCAAAGTCGTCAGTGCAATAGACAAAAGTGAACGTTAGCCGAAATTGGAGACCTGACGTACTCGCTGGGCATTGCTTTGTTCTCTTCGGATGTGGTTGTTTTATCCACGCACGCAAAACGACGACCTATATGGGGACGCAACACACCAGTCCCTTTAGTTCGGAGTTGGCGGAATTTGACTGTTCGACACTTTTGTCCCTAACTGGAATTGTTACTGATGACTCTACGGACTGGGAGAGTCCTGACCGCTTCAGGCGAAAAACTTTTACCAGCGCCCGACCGCTTGCAAAATGAAGGTGTGATGACGTAAGCTGACAAGCCAACGGATTGGGTTGGTCAGATTGCAGTTTTTATCAAGAGTTCAAGCAACTAACGTGTGTATTGATCTCATTAACCGTGGATCATTGTTTACTCGTGTTGTCTCGTACTGTGACGCTCATCCGACATCTGCTGCATAAAGCAGTAGGGTGGAACTGGGGATTAGAGCATTTGACAAAATCAGTTTGTTTGCTACGACAGCCCCGGCTGTGACCCATTTAGACCCCAGTCTATCACTCGAAGTAGAATCTGGTAACAGTCAACACGTATTGAGCACAATATCCGTGACTTTGGAGTTTCGCAGCTGGACATTGATGGAGACCGTACATCGACATGCTCAACTAGAAGATATGCTCACAGTGGTATATGCCAGCAACCAGATCTCTTGCAGATGGACTACAATTCATATGGACCATAAATCGCCGTTTCTGTTTTGCAACAAGTCACTTCAAGATATGTTAAAAACAACTGCATCCAATAGTGATCCGTTTGCACAAATACACCTTTGAGTTAGTTTATTGCCTACACGCGTTCGTCATTTTCAACTCCACAGTTTCTTAAAGAGAATACAAGATACAGTATTTTGGCCAGATATGACGAGCCAAATTCGCATTAAATTTTCGCCTTTCCCTATATTCCGAATACACGAGGCTGAACACCAGAATAAACCTATGATGACGAGCAATATACTGCTAGACTGTGACAAACGGTTGCATTGAACCTATCCCAACGGGGCAAAAAGTTATCTGAACAGTACAAATAGTTTCAGTGCCCATTGTGAAATGATGCCCTATAGGGCAGAACACTGCAGTTGAAGCTAAATACGTTGTGACACCAATTTGCATGACGCAGACTATTAGAAGATGTCTCCGCAGACAAGTTTACAAAACTTGCAAGCTTGGGGTTTCAACAGTTTATTGGGAGATCAAAATTTAAGCAGCAGTTAGCTTGCTCATAGCACCATCAGTCGAACGAGAAAACCGAGGCGACTGAAAAAAACCGAGGCCTTCTCATAGCTAAGGTAAGAAAAGAAGATACATGTCCTGCCACTGGAGAGACCAAACACGCCACCAGCAGATTGGAATCTGACTCAGGCTTAAAGGTTGTTCATCTGCAGATAGGAACTCTACAACGGGCGTCACAATCGAAATAAAAGCTGTGAGTCGAGCCACGCAGGGGTACGTTGAACCAAAAAGGTGCATTCACACCATAGGCATGGAATAGTGAGAATTCACCCTATACCCAGACAGAATGGTCTGACAAAGTATTTTAGTGGTCAGTCGTATTGAAGAGAGGTATGAAATCAAAATGGAAGAAAACGTTATCCGTGAAAGTCGTGTCTGCTCAAGAGGAAATTGGACGATGGACAGAAATGAAGCATACCACGAGCTGAATGATCAGCTCAATCAAACTGAAACCAAAGCTGTGGACACACCATGTAGCTTCGGACGATACGGAATTTACACTGCACGAGTCGCTCAATAAAAGAAGATAAAAGCATGGCATAGCGGTTGATCGACGCTGTGTCGGTGAATTGATCGATCGTTGAAGGCATCGAATGCGTTCTTATCCAGTCACACGCATGTCCATTATTCAACTCACCGATTTGAAATAGCACGTTGAAAAAATCTATTCAGCCGATGAATCGTCTTTTTTTCGTTATAAAAGTGATGGCTCCGGGATTTTTTCGTTGAGTTCGGATTGACCATTCTGATTTCCACTTGGGATGGCTACTTCTTTTGAAGGTAGACCTGTGTGTTCAGCCATCGAGTGCCCGAGTGGTCCTAATTCCACCCGCGTCTGAGCTATGTATTCACAAGTAATTTTTGGATTGGTACGCTTGTGGTTAATCAAGAATGGATATAAATAATCAATTTAAGCTCTGGGCTGTTCACATCACATGTAGGACGGTATGCATTCCAATCGTCCTATTGGTATCTCGATGACATCTATTTCCTCTTGATTCCTAGGAGTTATGTTCTTCCGAATAATAATATGATGAACCCGTTACATTCAGGGTCAGGTCGATTGACAGTCAGGCTTTAGGTGAAACGTAAACTCTTAGAAGAATGCCACCAGTCGGTTGTAATATCCCAGGCGTCATTCACCCATGCATATTTCGATTGCCTGAGCTTGGTAGATGAGTTTTTCCCAACCATCTTGGCTAGTTTTCTTCTTCAATGTTACTATCCTTTCGACAGTATGTGGTTCATCTTGTAGATATTATGGTGCGACGGCGGAGGTGTAGAGAATGAAATAGAAGCGCGTATCTCTATGGTTAAGGTAGTACTCGCTAATTTGGGACATATCTGACGACAGAGAAGCATCTCTCCGAAGCTTAAGGACCACGTATATAAGGCTACAGTAAGGGTTGCGTTTCTTTGCGATAACAAAACTTGGCCCCTCATGATAAAGGATGCAGACGGCCCTCAGATACTTGACCATCGGTCTGCGTTCGATCGCTTGCATCGAGTGTCACCAGGGAGTAAGCAATGAAGAGGTTAGGAGGCAAATATTTGGTAGTGACTACCAAGCAAGTTCTTTTGATCAATGTTTATGGTTACACATACTTAGATCGTCAAGCCATGTGCTAAGAATGTCACACCAAGCGCTCTTTGCCGATGTTGCAGCCGATTGCCTTAAAGTGCGAGGTGGACAGATGATGACCTGGCGTAGAGAAATGAAGACGTTCAGCATGGAATTGGCCACTGTATATTGGGTTTGTTCTTCGGACTGGGGACCTCGCGAGTCACAGAGTCGGTGGCTGGAGACGTTAGGTGAGACAGCGGCTAATGGGACCTCAGTGACGTCAACTTTGTCGTTGTTTGGCCGACTTGTCTATGAAGTGATTGCACTTAATGATGTGGGGCAGTGAAACCCATCTTGCTGATGACGCATTACTTTCATGTATGCTTCACTTGTTTGTTTGCGAGGCGCAGACACCTTGATCTGGAACGTTTGAATATAGTTGCAGCTATTTTCAGGAGTTAGGTCCTTCTGTACTTTCTCTTCATGGTTGTATAGTAACTAAGCCTCACTGATGCGTTGCTGTCTGTGGTGATGCTAATGATCGTAATGTTTTCTTTTTTCCCGTATTGTCATCAGTACATCTGTCTTTTTGAGTCAACCGCTTTAGATCTCTTCCATCGATATAGTCTCCTCTTTCATTTTATAGTACTTTCGTGGATAGCAAAGCGTGTGCATGATAGATGTTAACTGTTCTAAACATGTCGGAAATATAATTAAACTCGCTCGTACTTGCTGGACCTCTTGATGTCGGTGTACGCGTGCGTTTCTCGTAGGCAATGCCCGAACGTCACTTCCTAGGAGTGTTAACTTCTGATATCAGATGGAAAACAGTCAGCCTGTCATGGTAGTTCTCAAATCAAACTTTCAAATTAGATTTTCCGGCTTTACGTTTCCGGTAACACAAATTAAATTCGTACGTCTTATGTGGAACGGATCCGTCTCAGTCACTTGCCAATGAGACTTGTTTGTGATTGTCGTATGTGATTTACCGTGCACAATTTTTGAGATTGACCGAAATCCATCATTCGTAAAGTTAATTTCTTGTGAATTGTCCGGAACTTTGGATGGACTTTGGGTTATCCGAGCAAGCTCATAATCATCTGCCCTATTTCGAATTGGGCCTTAGGCAAATATTACTGTGATAGACTAAACTAGCATAATACCCGAGTATAGTCTATTCAAACCGTACAGTGGTTGCGCAGCTCAGTTAATTACATTTGCTTTAAATTCAACCGTTCCAATCTGCCGTTTTTTATGAGTCGAACTCTCTCTTGACTAGTGTTGTTTTTGTAAATGATTACTCAGTCCCTGTTACACCGCGTAAACCAATGCAGTCCGCTGAGCTCACCTTGCTATTGTTATAATCTACATTCCTAATCGTCGCATTATTAGTATTATTCAAGTCCTCTTCGGTCTTTAACCAGGCACTCTCCTTCTTTCTAATGTTATCCAGTTCGTGTTGGGAAAAATTGTGTCCTTCTGGTGTAGCCTTGAACAGACAAATCATGGAACCGCAACTGACGAATCAGTCGAAAAAGTGGTTCCGACAGTATGTTCAACAACAGACAGAAAAGTGCTGGAAGTTCTATCTGTTCAGTTTGCTCATTGAGAAACTGTTCACGTCCTATTGCACAGTGGTAAACACCACATCCAAGGAGCAATTCGTTCGCTCGCTTGGGAGCTGGTTAGATCAGTATTGTTCATTCGCTCAACTGCGTCCAGGTTAGTTTGATTGTGCTCTTCGGTATCTGTGTATCATTCATCCTAATCCTTCAATCTAGAGATAAAGGAAACACGACTGTATCTTTCTAACCAATAGGTTTGCGATAGCAGTGCTGTACTTAAGTAAGCAAACACGTTTACCGGTTAGATGTGGAGAACATATAGAGATTCATAGTGTTTCGCTGTTTCCTCTGCAGTGCTGCTCACGTTTTATAAACCACTGAGTCCAGTGCTGACGTCTTATTATGGTATAAAATGTCAACACGAAATACTCCTTCATGAAGCGTATACCATTAGTTTTGCATGCTGATATGCGGTTATCTTCTCGGATGAATGTGTACTGGGGCGAGCTTGAATTCGATCTATACGTGAAGGTGGTTAGATCATCATGTGTTAGTTTATAACTGCTTTAGGCTTGACAGTTGATAAGCGTTAAGCTTTCAGCGTGCACACTAATGGATGCTTGCTGTTATGTAACAGACTAGGTCATATGTGGGCTGAATAGTGTGAAGCTGTCTGCACCGAGACACATGTGGTGGACCAACTAAGACTCGAGGCGGAAATTTTGCGATTGTCAGTAAGCATCCATGCTACTGAACTATCTAGAAAGAACGGGGTCAGTGAGATGGATTTCCGTTTTTCCTTGTACAGACTCTTGGTGATGTGACGGCCTTTTCTTAAAACGTGTTCTCCCAGTTCTTTAGTTATTTCTTCACCCATAGATCCCTTTCGAAGTATTCTTTTACCTACTTCCTATCGTCATTAACTCGCGTTTCTGCGGTAACCGAAAACAAAACGTTCACATATGTATTCTCGTTAAAAAGAGATTCATTTCGTTGCGTTCGACAGTACCGAAATTTTGTCTACTCTTTGCGATTCTATCGATAAGTGGTTAACGTATTACTGGAACAAGTGATTGTGTATCCTAATTTTGATCGACACACATTTTTTGCATTTTCATACGGCTCCTGGCGCCATTTGCTTCCTCTGGGTCTGAACTACGAGAGCACAATGCAATAACTAGTATACTTCGGATCGTGCGACCCAGTTAAATCTCATCTCAGGGTTTTATCCCGCCAACTTCCAGTTACTCGACCATGTCATAGAGTTTTTAATCCTTTTTTAGGCTAACCGAAGCTGGTGATTACGGCAGATGATTAAGACGTTTTCGAACGCGGATATGTCGTTCGACTTATGCCAGTTAACACCAATTTTCTCAGTATACCATGCAGTTTGACAAACCGTTCATCGTAGCTCCACGTTTTTGTCTTCTCTCACGCATCCATTCAAATTCGGACAGTCAGAAAACATCCATTCAATGTGCCATGTGTATTCGAAAGTCTTGTTTGAAATACTATACATTCTGCAACCGTTGTAAGAACATGGTAGGTATCGACCTGTACTGTCCGGAACACATTGAAACCAACAGTGACCGTAGTTTAACAGCCTGGTTGTCCGCTGTTCCGGTATATACCGATCAACCTCGGACATGTGCACGAGAACGTGAATAGGGGTGTGTTTTACACCACAGCTCATCACAACAGTGTTGTTCAGACTGTTGTCAGCCTGTTAATTTAGCATCAGATGGACCGACGGACACACTGAATGAGCCACCCAAACTGGTGTGCTTTTTGTGGTGTTGTTTTGTCTGGTGTGCAACCAACGTGAACACACAGACAGATGTCATCAGGCACGCAGCCATAAATTAATGTTGTTTGATGACAACTGGTGGATGTAATATACTATCAGTGAAAACTCCGAGGTTCGATCTGTGTTACTATTGATGCCTATCATTGTACATACGTGTGTGCGTTGTGGCCACCCATATTATGAACGTTTCGCGTATCACAACCGGATTGAATGAACCACACTTCTGTTTGACCCTTGGCCGTCACTAAACCCAAGGACATTTTTATACCAATATTGAATGAATGGGTGCTTTCGTTACGCGCTTGTGACATAGTTTTTCCAGTTGTGAACACGGTCTATGTGATACTTCGGGTTTCAGAGTGGTTATTATGTGTGAGTGCATTTTGGCACTGGTTGTTTCTATTGCAGGAGTTACGGGTTTTGTTTTCCGTTACCACGGCATGACAACCAGATGACGCCCTAGCAGATTAGTATGTAAGTGCGTTGCCATTCTTTTGCATACTTGCACTAATGCAGTATCCGTCTAAAGTTAGGGCAGTTCGATGTTTGTTGTTGCTGTTGCATCTCGGTCACGATAGTTTACATAACCTTTAGTGATCACCGGTTATTCATCTGATCATCATTTCTCACTCAACCTTACGTATGGCCTTTAATAGTTTGTCGAATTTGACACGGTTCCATCCGGTTTGGCATGCTGATCGACAGCGACTAAAAATCTAAAACACTGAGTTCCCTTAATCCATTTAGTCAAAACAGAGAGAAGATATATATCGCGAGATATTAACATTTCGATTTACTCTCATCAGTCGCCAACGTAAAACCAGCAAATTTTATACAAACTGCGTATAGCAAAAACAGTTGAACGAACCAACCCCACAGTTCTGACCTTTCACGCGCCAATAGTTCAGTAAATTCCACGGCAAGAAGATTGATTGCGTCAGCACCTTCTGTGCACACAAAACCGGCTTCATCAATCGCCAAGCACATCTTAACAATCGGTCACCTAGTTGACCCTGTCAAATTGTTCAAGATGTTATATAATCGCAACCGGAAACTGCTGGCGATTAGCGAGGCAATGCTAATGAAACAGCGTCGGCACGTTTTGGGAGCGTGAATTTATCCAACATAATCTATTTATCACCTTCTAGTCATTGAATATTCGTAACGTGTCACCCCTTTCTAACATTGTGACTATGGGGTGAACTCATTTGTAACTGTCGATTTGTTCGACTAATTCTTTCGAAAACACTTCCTGTATGACAGCAATCATCGACTCCTGTTTGTCCAAAAGAATCGAGCGCGGAATCGAATCCCATCTCAATAGTTGTCCTATACCGTTGTGCACAAATGGCCATCGTTCGGATGTCCGGTGAAGGGGGCTTGGGCTCTGAAAACCCGTGCTGTTGCTTCTCAGTGAGAGTAGAATTATGCGCTGAGTAGATGTGTTCTTGGCTCACTTGCGCCACTTGGAGGGATGTAAACTGCTCCAACGGTTCCAGCGCGTCTTGTTTCAACTGGCGAAATCCGAATCTTTTTGTGAGTACGTTCGTTCTGCACCCTCATTCCAGGTCAAGTATAACGAGCGCATCGTTTAACGAAATTTCTGACTGCAAGTCAAATGCACTGAAGTGACGTTGTTCATCATTGCCCAGAAAATGATGGAGCAGCTTTAACTTCTGGCTTTCACTGTAGTAAGAGTAGTATCAATCTAGCAAGTCTAAGTAATTCGTAAATGTAGTTTTCCATTGAGCCCAGTAACTTTCGTTTAGCTGTATGGCATCATCGGCGCCAATAGGGTTCCGGAGGTAGCAGATTAAAAATCATCGGACAGGTTCGTTTCACGTGACGCCAGTGTTGTATACAACAGGGAGGTATACATTTCATTGATTGTGGATATTCCAAATCTCCTAATAATTATTTCGCATTCGTTTTTACGTTTTACGATTGCTGTTGATCCAATTTTGCTCTGGTTATAAAAGCGACTGTTTCGTTTTTTTTCAAATTATTTATGCGAATAACGGAATTGTAACTTGATAAAGATATTGAAAAAGACCGGTAGCTTCACAATTACTTCGATCACCAGGTCACCTACAACACAAAGCAACCTGCAGTTATTGATAACTGATCAATCTACTTCAGTGCGTCAAATGTTATTTCTCAAGAAGTGCGGATTTACTTTGAGTGTCTTAAATGTTCTATTTTTCATACACAGAAATTTGACTGGGCCAACGCAATCACGTGATGGCTTGTTTTATCCCAACCAACCCCCTTAGCTCGCATTGGGTCATCAGTCAGGGTCTTTACAGTAGCATTTGTTACAGGTTTTCACGTCTATTAATTAGTCAGGTTGTTCTAACTTAGATTAACTCGTGTAGTGAGGATGAGTGGTCGCAATGTACTACTCATATCACTGCTATTCGGTAGTATGACCGGAGCATATATTTTGACACCGAACGAGCTGCAGGGAAAATGCAGGAAGAAACATCGGAGTGCAGCACCATCCAAAATAGTTCCTGCTGCTTAAAAGAACTAAGCATTGGCATCTGCGGCAACCGAGACGGTCTGGGGCCGAATACCGCGTGCAAATGAGTGATTTTGTTTCTGGTCTTGTGTAAACGCATAACCCATGTTGCCTGGTGCAATGATCTTCTTTTGCTAACTTCAGCTCACAGTACTACGTCTTCAACCTATTTGAGAGCTTCAACAATTAAGGGATAGTGATTCGGATAGGCGATTTGAATGCTATCAATGGTTTACTGTCTGTGGTGATGTTGGAGGAATATTATTCAGTGCCCATATCATCTTTTACATTGAAGAATCAATTTAATTTTTGTTTCCCTGAATCCTCGAAAATAGTTTAAACAGTTTCTGACGAGAAGTTTATTCTTTTTCTAGTGGTTTTCATGGGCAACTTAGAGTGAAAAGAAAGTGTTTTTGGAGGGCTGTTGATAGAAACACAAACGAACAGGTTCTTATGTCATCGGTATTTCAGATTCACCCTCTTCTCTGTGTCATCCGGTATAAGACGAATTTCTGAAAAAAGCGTAATCTAAAGTTAATGGTCTCGTAACTGTCTAAGCTTGATCGAATCAACTAGTCATCGTATTACAACAGCTCCTGGTTCAGTTCCGAACTCCCACCGTAAACTGGGTTTCGGCTGACTTCTAAGCAAATCTGTAAACAGTGCTTTTGGAATGTAGTACACCTAACGCAGCGTATATACTCCAGGTGATTAATCCCAGTGGTCAGAGAAATTGTGGATAAATGTTTCATCTCGATTCAATTTCATCGGCAGCCGAGGACTCGAACCAGTAATCAAACCGTTGGTCGATTTTTGTTCTGTGCTTCCATATCTTAAAGTACTCATCCATGGTACTTTACTTTGTCAGCTCTTACACAAGCGCTGTGCAAATTGGCCACTTGTACCGCCGTCCTGCAAGAACCCGGGCAACTACCAGAACAAGCCCGCCGAATGGCGGCCGAACAAAGTTTGGTGCCTGACACTGCTGATCGTTCATCAGCCATCGTGGACGAACCGGA
Source organism: Paragonimus heterotremus (assembly GCA_013368495.1). NCBI lineage: Eukaryota > Metazoa > Platyhelminthes > Trematoda > Plagiorchiida > Troglotrematidae > Paragonimus > Paragonimus heterotremus. The sequence goes on along the minus strand of LUCH01001981.1, from coordinate 79,948 downwards.
GTGTTGATGCGTCTGTTCTGGTCGTACGTCAGTTACTTGATTCGTTTTCACATTGCGCTCACCCCTCTCTAATTCAGTCTGTGATGAGAATCGAAATGGGGATGTTCAATGTTGTTGTGCTTCTCTGGTCCCCGCCCGTAACATCGTAGCCTTACTGTGTTATTTTTATGTATATGCTTTCACTCCCACCACCCTACCATCCACATCGATCATTCTCTTCTGGTCATAAGTGTAACAGCAAACTGATTCGTGTTTGCTCGCACTTTCTGGTTTTCTTCCTTTTCTTGTACTGGACTGTGTGCTCACTCAAAAGGTCTTTCTTCTAATCAGTACTTTCTTATGTTCCTCTGTCGACCCGCATGTTCTCGCGTTAGCCTTGTCTTGAACATACGAAACGGTTTTCTTTTGTACATATTCTTATATATGTTTAGCCTGGCTGCGATTGGATACTACACTTTCGTTGTGTGATCGCTCTATCCACTACCGTCTGTAACAGTGATGACGATTATACTTGGATTCCGGTGTGTGTGATTCGATTTGCTAATCGAGCGATTTTACAATGTCAGTCCATTATTTCTCATCCTATTTAGAAAGGCATTCTATCGCATTATTTTATTTCGTTTTATTACCGGAATAACACTACAAGTGTTTGGGAGAATGAGCAAGCCCTCAAAAATGACAGAAAATGACATGGAACCTAGTTTTTTTTGTGTATAGCGATGAATAAGGACGGCAATAACCAAACGCACAACATTCTTACCATTGACCTACGATTAACCAGCGATGTTCAGTATCATTTGGATTCCACGTGGGTGAATCCAACGGAAGTTAGCTTTGTTGCAATTCCCTTCGTGCTCCAACGCCAAGTCATCCCTCCCGGCTACCCAGAAAGCGTAAACAACGTACACTGGCATCAAGCAAGCATCCTTAGACTACTTAGATCTCTGAAGTGAAATTACTTTGCTTGAAGGGAGGTCCCAGAATACGTCGCCGAACCTCGTCATAATACATATAGTGCTACCACTACACACGGCAGTGCCTCGCGGATAACATTTGCTGGAACTTCATTTCACGAAGATCGTCAACCCTGTTTCGGAGTCGTAAAATATGCCACGCTCATCATGTCACACATCCTGTCTGTCAGAGATGAATACCACTTCTTAATAAATGACAACCGATATACAGGGAGATCTTTTTTTCAACACCACAGCTAGCTGCGATATAATTCTTAGGGTAATTAAAACGCACGATGTTTGTTGGCGCAAACCTTCATCAGTTTTGAAGAAGCACTTTGCACGTAGATGGCACACATTATGTTGTGATTCAGTGAAATCTCTCCACCATGATCGTCCTTTCAGATCTTTATAAAGTGGTCATTATAAGGTAACCACAGATTTTGTAGGCTGCTATCCGTGAGTGATAAATGAAACGTTCGTTTTGGTTATTATTTGGGCACAGTCTGTTTACTATTAACAGTTAATTGTGTTTGTCATTCTTCTGATTGTGTGCATATGTCTGCCTACAGATCAGGTTGGAAGCTCGTCATTTTGATATCTTGTGATCACCTTTCAAACCATACAGCCAAACGGCGACTTCTGTGGCTTGTCTGATCAGCCATCTTGCTTCTCGTTTGTTTATTCTTCAACGTCTGACTCTCGTGTTTATTTCAGTTAACCACCGGTGCCTTTCACACCGTTCTCTAAGGTGTATAACTACAAAAAATCCCACAGACTCACGAAAATTCGCTCGCTTCTCAACCTGCACGCCCGAATGCTACTGTGGCGTAAACTAACTGAGCCTGAACTGTCCTCACCGTCTCTGTGAATTACTTTTACTGCTATCCGACGATAGAAACTGTAAACCCGTCCGGTGTTACTATCACTCACATCAGTGCACCCTAAGTCATGTAGGTGGTATGGTTCGACGTGCCTGTCCGTTCGGCAATCTTGCCGGTTAGTGTAATAACTTGTAGCAAGTCCTCTCAACAATACGCTTTACGCATTTCAAGAGGTGAGTTTTCAGTCTTTTACTTGCTGATAGGTAAACCGTTAGCAAGCGTGTTTACAGCATTCCCAAACAGCTCATACGCAATCCATTTATACAACGCCTAAGACTAAGCAAGTTTGTTCACTAATTTCTTTGAAACATTAGTAACAGGGCTATCTGTGGCAATAAGTTTGCCAAGATTGATTAGATCCACTCAACTAACGAATACCTAGCCACGATTAACGTAATGATGGTAATTGAGAGAGAGGTTGTCTTGATTGGTATGAACTGAGCACCGTCCGCAAATGATCGCCGCTTTTCGACTGGCTTACTTCCCCAGAAGACATCAGACACTAGCTTTGCTGTACGACCAGCAGCACAGACTCTACCTTGGACAGAAAATGGCCATGTTGACCACCATCCTGTTGGCCCCACACTAAACGACTGAACTATCATCACATCTTAACCTGGAATCAGAAATATTGCGCAGTTGGTTCCGTTGAATCCATAGCTTCAATCTAACTGAAAAGGCTTTCGGTTAGGAGCAACAAGACGGCTACTGATGGTCCTCTCGAGCAATCGTGCAACTTGATCAATACCAAACAGCGACTTCAGTCGAGCATGTACAAACTGTGTTACGATTCTGACTAATATGAGATCAAAAGAGTGGTGATCAATATGGTTGTTGTAAAAGCACAAGGGCCGGTCTGCACTACGGACGAGCTCCAACGAAGAAGCGAAGGTTGGGCCCAGTACGTTTGTCTTATTGTGGTAGGTTAACAAGTCGTAGACGCAGCGAGTTGGACGTTCAAAGGAATCTCCCAGATCAACCAGACTAAGTTTTAATCCTACACGACCAGTGCGTTACGAATGAATTACTACTAAAGGAAGTCGACACCACGAAAAAGTGATGGGCGAAGGTCGGCAACAAACAAACAGACAGAAATTCGGGGCTGAAATCACCTGTCCACGTTCGATTCAGGCACTGAGGACCTTAGTGTATCGAAGTTCTCCCTACGTTATGGCCCATGTAAATGAGAAGACTGAGTTCAAGTGTGCGTTATTCTCAACAATTAAGACCTAATTCCGGATCACTTCTCTTAATCTCACCATTCTTTATAGGCTTGGTGGGGGAGAAAAACCAAAGTAAAGACGAGCGTCGCAACCGATTGTAAGCTGTGTTTACTTGCACCAATCGTCCTTTATTACTCACCATTAATCGGTACGTTTGATGACTTCAACGCGATGACAAGCCTTATTCGTCTAATCACCGTCCGACATAAGCTGGACAATCAGTGTCTCCTCTCTGGGCGTTCGGAGAGCCCGAGTATTACTCACGAACCAATGTGGATATGATGATTCGGTCGTGCCTGACAAGGTAAACAGGCCGGTCGTCAGTATGATTCCCTATAATACCGTTGATCAGAGTTCTAATCCTGGTAGTGACAGAGACGTGCTACTAGCGAACCCTGATAAGCACGAAACATGAACCTGGTGCTTCTTTTCGGGAGGAGTCAGTCAGACATGACTGATCATCGAAAGGTAGAGTAGCTTCCAATGATCATTGCCTAGAATGGACTTCAGAGTCTCAAACACTAATCATAAGTTTTATGTTCATGAAACGTGCAACCCCACTTCAGATATCCATGATCACCGTCGTTGCAATCGGATGCGGGTGGCGAAGTATGCGTTTTGATATGTGCGCCATAGAAACGCGCTGTACGTGGGACTCCGATGAACGCCACTCGCGAACAACGCAGCAGCGCCTCGTACAATGTGGCCACAGCTAGTAAACGGCGGCAGTCTGCAAGTATGAGTGAAAAACGACTACGGTCAAAGATGTTCTTTCCTGTTTCTGGCAACAGGAGGAGCATTGACTGGATAATTTATGTTCCCGTATAATCCGGCGAGCAAGCTAGTTTTAGTAAAACACCTGCACAAATTGAGTCTAACAAAAGGCTCTCACATCGTAAATGAACCAAATATATGCACAGGCTGTTTATGGAGAAAAAGCTATGTACAAAAATTCATATATTGGTGCATGGCGAACTGTACAAGTTGGCTGAACGGTATGGTTAGCTGCAAGCCACCTGATCCTTGAATATTTGCATCAGTTTCTTCCCCATCGATTCTTCCTGAAAATTAAACGTATGAAACATGAGAACAACAACGCGCTGCAGTAGACACACAACGACAGTGACAGAACAACTACCCCTTCAACTTTGTACAGTCTGTCTAACAAGAATGAAGCAATCTGATTTTTGCCGAAATTTCGATAATGTTGCATCAATCATTTTTGCTTAGAAGAACAAAAGGTGATAAATGTTAGTACACACAAGGCTTTATCATAAGATGGTTTCATGTGATATCGGACACGATAAAGATTAGGAAAATAGCAGTTTCACTTGCGTTTTGATGTGACTGCTTGAGTTTATGAGGACCCACGGCGTCGGTTGTTTGGAGCTCTTACCACAACGTTTTCTCACGTAATCAAGTTTTTGAAGTATCTCCAACGCAAAGCATTCCGTAGACTAAACAGCCTCCTGCGGTTGATCGTTCGGCTGTTGCCGTTTGAACGCCTGGATAAGAACCCCACAGGTTTTTAATTTAGAGTATCCAGATCATTACATCGGTTCGGTTGCCTATTAGCTACTGTTTGGTTGTTTGGATCGTGTGCACACTACAGACGTCCTGATCAAACGACAGGTTCACTACCGTTTTGGCCCACAAATTACAGAAAATGTCCGGATGCGTGATCTAGAATTCTGCCCTCCTTGCAAAAAACAAATCCAAACTTGTCTTAAAGAGATCGTTCACTAGAGATATTCGGCTTTTTATGGGGCAGATTAGTAATAGTTCCAACAATACGTACCATGCAAATTAAGTTTCAGTAAATCAGAAGGTACCATATTGTGTCATATGACTTCCAATCCAGTGTATTCATCGTTCCACCAATGGCGATATTCATCAAAGCTTCCGACAGACAGTTGACAGTGAACCCCTTATGGTCCTGTGGGTTCAAGTCAAGTCAGTAAAGTGATTTGTGCATCCTAGAAGGTGAATTTTCGGCTTTTTACGTACTCACATCCTCAGCAAATGCAGGACACTTGAATAAATGTGCCTAATAACGGTTCAATACGACCAATTGTCCACGGGACCACAAAACACCTACACTTCTGTGCAATGAAGTCATGAGAGGTCTACCGATCAATAAAGATAATAAGTAAGTTCCCAACAGACAACAGGAAAAGAACATCCCAACATCCAGCTGCGTTTCGAAAGGAATGGCAGCTTCTTCAAAACCGTATAGGAAGAATCAGAAAGCCCGATATCGAGAGCTGTGGTTCGAATCCTGCAAAACCGGATAACGGAGTTTGCGAGATGGGGAACCGTGTGAAGTGGACTTTTACACAGTGAAAAGAGGAGAAATCTATTAGTGTGCAAAGGCTTCGAAACAGGAAAAAAGGTATAAAATGGATGACAATCATAACCCATTTATTAGTCGGTAACGAATGGAAAACCGTTGGCTTCAAGGAAAGCACTGAGTGAACAGCAATGCCCCTCAGTCTATGGAGATGAATGAGACGTGATTGTACAGGTGATATCAAACTTGTTCACAAAATGCAGCTAGCCATCATTTGCAAACACGGCAATACACTCGCAGTTCTCACCTAAACTCAATTGTCATACAACTATGAAAGAAAGCCAATACTAGCCAAGATGAAGAAAAAGAAAAGGACCTAACCACTAAAAGTAACAATGTTTCTACCTAAGTATTCAACACCACGGTGTCTACACATTGCAAACAAAAAACCAGGCCATAAGTGAAGTGTCGCTGACAGGACAACTAGTCAAAGTAGTAGTTGCAGGAACATTGAGTGATCAAGTCGTAATACTGTTTCAACTCTCGTGAGTGTTAAACGGAAAAGAAATTTTATCATTTTGCCAGCTGACAAGGCTGTTGTGAACCCGAAAAACAAGTTCTTTAAAATACTAAATGTACCCCGAGGAGATCGGAAAGAGAAGGATGTGTGAAGAAAAATAGCAGAATGAAGATAGTTCACCAAAAACAGACTCAAGAACTGTCAACCGGCTTCGCCTAAAATTCCACTGACGATGTTACTGGACACGAGGATCAAACGTCTGTAAAGTAATCTGTCAGCATTAAGAATAACAAGAAAAGCATCCACACTGTGAGCTACAAATCTTTTCAAACAGTGGTGAGGTGTGTCTACGATCACCGACATGTGCACGTGCTACGTAACTCCCGACGCGCAAACTAAACTGATTTGTATAAACAGTGCTTCGAAAACTGGGTCCAAAATACGTGCCACACAAAACAGTCACGTGTTCGTATTCATCGCTCTGTCGATCAAAACCTACAACGGCATTTTTAATGAGATTTAAATGGGTTGTTTTAGCGTGCGCTTAAGATGAATGATGTACCTAAATCACGTTATCTATTCTGATCTCGTCGAAACGAAACAAAAAATTGTGGGAATGCGTTCCGCGCCCACAGAATCACCTATAATCAGCTAAGTGCTAACCGTAGACTACAACCAGCTCGATCATTCGTAACGCATCGCCCCGCAGTTCACGTGTGTGTATGGAAGTGACAGCTGTGTAGCACCTAGAGTATGCACCCGAATCGGGGACCTGGCAAGAAAATGCGGAGTCCAGACCAAGAGGCTTACTGAACATCCACGCCCCCTAACTGAGTCAGGTGAGCGAGCAGGCACAGTATAGCGCCGAAAACAACCAGATTTGCTGGCTGTGGATAGGGTAGGGGTGTACGCGCCCCAGTGACACCGCGCTTTAACCACCACGGTACATGATCGATAACACCTGGCTGTTCAAATGTCTCCGCAGCGTTTCAGCGCTTGAAAGGCAATGCTGGGTTGAGAATCAGCATGAGCCGTTGAGTGCAAATGGACGAAGTAAAATGTTATAGTTCCCTAACGGATTGTGTCATCAAGACAGTTTTTCTACCGAACGATAAATAAAAAGCTGCATTCACGAACGAAACGTTTAAAGATCACTAAGGCTGATCAAAACCCAAGAAATTTTCCATAAAATCTTAAGCGTGTCATGCTGTGTTTTTAGGTTCATTGCGCCATTTGTGGATTCTGATGTGACGTATCATAACCATACTGTCAAAACAAGTGTCGCTTGGCCCGTCTCAGTTTTATGACTATGTTTCCGAGCCGCATCGTTTCACTCCTTGTCACGTGCTATCTGATCATTTTCTCTATATATATGTATCGTGAGAACAACCTGTTCCGTTATCAAGATCGTCGTGGACAGCTCTTTCAGAAATGCTATCCAGAGTGAGTTGCTTTGTTTTCTGGAAACCTGCTTCATCCTGAAATACGATATATCCCGGATGCCATGGCCATTTAGTTTGGATCGACACAAAACAACCGCATTGTATGACTATTGGTTAGGTGATTACGAACATGTTTGATAGGTTCCGAACATGTTGAGTACTGGTCGAACTGAGCGGGGCAGGGTAAGGAGCGTGATAATTGCTTCACAAGTATCGTGTTTGTTCATAAACTGACTTCTTTAAAACTGTACAGACTGTAAGTGTAGCTGTTTCTGATGGTGGTTTCGAATCGATATTCTCATTTCACCGAAAGCATGCCGGACTTGTGGGCCCCTGACTTGCGGAGTAAATGCTTCAGATGCGAACACCAAAGCTGATCAGTAGCAGTATGAGAACTATCGCCACGTGGTGCACAAATGGCATCACCGAATCACGAAAACCACAATGGTTTGTCTGGAATCCGACAGCTATGTGCAAATCCGCAATGCTTTGATCACCCTCAAAGGTATTCCGTTCCAGTATCCGCATATTCTGCAGTTCGGAAGCGCTGCTGAGCGTCAAGTGTTGAAACTGAAAGAAGAGAAAGATCGACGTCAAAATTTGAAGATCATCCGGACAACAGCAGAAGTTGGATATCAAACGAATGGAGAACTGTGAGACGAGGGCAACTTTTCAGTGTGCCGTTGCCGCTCGTCTGCAAGACGGTCCTGTGTCCACTACCCCTGAGGATATGTGACACCACTTCAAGGAACATATCAGGGTAGCAACCATCGAGACGATCGGTCTCAAACGTCAGAAACGTCCGGATTGGTTCGACGAAAACAAAGTGGTTATCTCTGAATTGGTACGAGAGGAGAATGTGGTGTTTGCCACTTCGACAATGGACCCTAACAATTAAGACAAGAAAGAGGCATACCAGAGTACTCGCCGTCAACTGTCTGAACGTGTTTGCGGAATTAAGAACTGCCGGAGGAAGCAAGGTGAGTGGATGCACGGCTATGTCGATAACATAAAGAGTTCTACGATTAGCTTAAGGCGATTTTCGGTCCATCTGTCCAGTCTACCAAAGCACTGATTAACGTGGACACCGGCTGTTCGTGCACCTAGCCAGAGGACATCATGAAAATGTGGCGCAAACACTTTGGTAGCCTACTAAATTGCCTTGCTACCATTGACTGGGTGACCGTGAACAGCTTGCCGCAACAGGCCATCGAGCCTTCACTCGCTCTCACCTCGGATTTGGCAGAGGTGGAAAAAGCGGTCATCGACTGCGCAATGGGAAAGCTGCAGGCGAGAATGGATTGTCAGGCGAAATCCCGAAGAATGATGGACTGGCGTTGGAACGCGCTTTGTTTCAACTGCTTTATTCCATCTGGGAGCAGGAAGAAATGCCACAAGATTCCAAGGATACTGTGGCAGTATCTTTGTTTAAAGGTAAGAGTAGCGAACAATACCCCAACAGTTATCGGGGCATCAGTCTGCTGAGCTGCGCAGGCAAGGCGCTTGCAAGAATCCTCCTGAACCGGCTGAATACGAACGTTTTGGAGACCAATGTTCCAGAGCAGCAATGCGGAATCGGGGCGAATCAGAAAACGACCGGTCTGGTGTTTGTTGCTCGACAGCTTCAGAAGAAGTGCCGGAAACGCAACCAGCCCCTGTATGTTCTCTTCGTAGACTTCATCGAGGCCTTCGATTCCGTTAACCGTAAGACGCTATGGACGGTGTGTGGTAAATACGGATGTCTAGGTAAGTTCATCAATTTGATTAGATTGTTGCAGGTGGGCATGAAAACGAAGGTGCAATCGTCTGGATCGACTTGTGATGATTTTGACATTGTCACTGACATGAAGCTGAGTTGCGTGCTAGCGCCAACCCTACTTGGCTTATATTTGACTATCATACTAACGGTCGATTTTCAGAACTCTGGAGAAGACGGCGTTGAGGTAGAGTAACGGACGGATGGGCGTCTACTGAATGTTCGACGCCTCAACCTGGTTACGTACTTCAACAATGCGCATGCCTCTATTCGCACATAGCAAGGACGAACTACAGCGACTGGCCACGGCTTTCGCGACCGCAGCATCCACTTTTGGACTTGATATCAACAAAGGTAAGACATCTTTCTTTCAACCTTCTCCGGGCGGAGGTGTTATATGTGCACCTTCACCCCCAAATACGTATTAATGGAAATGTTGTCAGCAGCTGCACATATTTCTGCTACTTGGGTAGCAATCTGTTCATCGATCTGTCCGTAGACCGCGAATTGAGAGCTCGTGTGGCAAAGGCTAGTATTGCTTTCGGACGTCTTGAAAGACGTATTTGGAAGAACCACAGCCTGAAGCCGAGCACTAAGCTCTTTGTTTACCGCTCAATGGTGTTGTCTATACTGCTGTACGGCAGTGAGACGTGGACATTGTATCAGCGGAACGTGCGCTATCTGAGCCGCTTTCATTTGCAATATCTAGGACGCATCTTGAGTATTCGGTGGTCAGACATGGTTCCGAACACTGAGGTACTGCAGCGAGCGGACATGAACGGGATGGAAGCTTTGTTGATGTTGAATCAGCTTCGTTGGCTGGGTCACGTCCGTCGGATGGGCGATGACCGTATTCCGAAGCAGGTGTTGCATGGACAACTGAAATCAGGTAAGTGAAATCCTGGTGGTCAAAAGCGGAGATAACAGGATGTTGTGCAGGTAAGTCTTTTACTTCGTAACATTGATTGCAGATGTTGGAAAGAATTAGCGTTGAACCGGACTGTATGTAAGAACACGATTAGAATGGGCGTCCGCGAGTTTAACGAGCAGTTATTGTGCGGCCGAGAACGAAAAAGTACGGTGCGCAAGGGGAACATCGGTGCCATAGATCGCGGTGACATGACTGTATGGCGTTGCGATGTGTGTGGCCGTTAATGCGCTAGCCGTTTGGGATTAGGTCATCAGTGTATTAATAGTACACCCTCAGTTAACAAACAACGAGTAAGTTAGGGTCAAGCAGGTTATATCAGTTATATCCATCTTTTTCTCGTCCACATCAACCAACAACTACCGTCCTTTGGAACTCACTCGCTCTTATTTTCAAAAACCTGGATGTTTGTAGCGTTCTACTTTTCCCTTTCTTCAGCGTTGTTGGTGTACCGTATGATGAATGTTTCCTCTGTCTTCTTCCAGTGTAACCTTGCATTTTGATTTTACTCCACATCCTTTCTAGAGTGTACTAGCATATAATCTTATAATGGAATACCTCTTGTGTAATATTTTTAATATCTTTCTTTCCAATTTAGATCTTACCATTGCAGTCTCTCTGTTCATTTCTCGAGATACAGGGATACTAATTTCGAGTTAGTCAATGAATTGGCTAACCAGCATTGGCCGGCTGGACAAAAAAGACATCACTCACAAACCTGCCAGTCTTATTCTTTCGGGTTTACACCGGACACGTGGTGCAGCGTAAGCCACTTGTGGTGATGGTTAAGGGCGCGCATCTTTTGGCTTCGGTCACCGTGACAGGTTAATCCGAATCGGAAGCTGCCAACATGTGTTTGTCTGCTTGTCCGTACGACTCTGATCATGTTGAGTTGTTGGATCACACTTTTCTGGGTTCCATTTGCTGGACAGCAGTCACCCGCGGCTTGGTCTGGATGAGTTCATTATGCTGGAAGCATATCGCACACCTGAAAGTGACGTGCCGATAATCTGAAAACTGAACAGCATACTCAGTTGAGTTTTATTCATGCCGCCTGTGGTGGACATGGAGAGTAGACCACTAGCAAGTTTAATGCAAAGCATGTTGGTACGCCGGCTAATCTAGCTGTGGTTTCGGCAGTGTGTTATGCCTGTTCGCCCACCTGGCTTGGTTAGGGAGCGTGGGTGTTCAATAAGCCCCTTGGTCCAAATGCCGCATTTCGGCGCCGGGCAGAGTTCCGGGACACATAGCAATGCACGTGACTTCTCGTGTGACCAGAACACTTACGATTGGCTGACGTAGGCACTGCGACAACGTGCGCGCGGATGAATCAGTGGGGAGTGCCATTGTCTTGATTCCAATTTGGCCCGCACTAATCCGCGTCGGGCGTTGTGATCAAATGACCCAGTTAAAAGATAAACTCTGGTTGATATCTGACAGAAGACCGACAGATCTGTCGACTTCAAATGGCTCATTCTGTGACAGCCGGCCCCAAAACGTTAGCAAGTTTTACTGATAAGTAGTCCAGCAGATTCAATAATTTAGAAGAGATCCATTTGCGAAAAATCTGGACTTCGGCTGGATTCGAACCAGCGACAGAAACACACACCATGCCCAAACGCGGCAAGCGCTCTACCAGCTGAGCTACGAAGCCACAAAATTTGAACTTCGGCAAGTTTGTCTCGCGGGCAGCACGACGCCAAACTAAGCGTGTGAGCGTTGACGCTCATCCAGCTAGGATCGTTCGGATGTAGGTTATCCAATTACTGTAGGTGTCATTTTAAAATGTACACAGCGGCGTAGGAAAGAGGATCAGTGCGCAACTGAACACATACAGCCGCAGACAAGTGGGCGCTAGGCCCTAACTCAGCAGCTGATTTGTTGATCTTAAGAGAAGATCAGCATGTTTGTAAAGTTGTTAGTGTTCATTGATAACGAAAAGTACGGGGCAGTCTCCTCATTCTTCAGTATTCCGAATTGTAGTGCATGCTTTGCATACACAGCTTTCCAGGTTGGCTGACAGAAGGAGTGACGTTGAACTTCCTATAGGGTCACGATGAACGAGACTCGGTGGATTGCCACTTAATTTCAGACAACCAACACGCTTATTAATTTCAAGTATGAATCTATTTCTCTGCCGCGCGCAAAACGTATTTTTGATATCAAGATACGCGAACACACAAAACTGGCTTACATAGGTCAGTGGCAAAACAATGAAAAGGTTATATATATATATATATATATATATATATATATATATATATATATATATATATATATGAGAGAGAGACAGCGTATACTGGTTTATGCTACTTTGTACGGAGCCGAAATGAGTGTCATGTTGACCACAGATGTGACCAGTCCCACACTTGACTGACCAGAAAGCAGAAACCTAACGATTAAATTTGGCCAGACTGTGAATGACCACTAGGACAAACAAGTGCAAACATGTGAATAAATAAAAGTACATCGGGCGTCTGCAACGGTGAGGGATCGGTCGCAAGATATCATTTTTCTACAAAACAGACAACATAAAAATGTTTTCTGGAGTCAGCGTCTAAACTGTTGATTGAATGAGGGACACGATTAGGTCTGTGGAGTACACAAATGTCTGAGGTGGCCAGAGTTCTGGAACGTGTGACCCGTAGTCTCAAGTGACTGATATGGTGTATCCGATTTTCACTGCGCTTTGACTGTTATTACAATTCAACTTGTGAAATGCCGTTTCACAAAGGTGCATGGATCAAATATTCCATTATCTTAATTTTGTGTACGTTAACATTGATGACATCTAAGTCGCGAGTGAGGATACAAAACAGCACGAGTCACATCCACAAAGGTCAGTCGTACGTTTTATGCAATTTGGTATAACGTTGAATCCTATGAAGACCATTTTCGGGGCAAATTCCATTGATGATTTTGGACATGGAATCGACTACAATGGTATCCAGAAAATTAATGTCATCAAGAATTATCCACAACTGCAATGGTGATTCAATCCAGATGGATGAAACGACTGGCGGTTCCATGCTACCTAGTTGCAACAAAGCTAAATTCACAGTTAGCCCACTCTTTAAAAAAATCTACACTTCGAAAGCGCATACCACAATGACTAGCCGTACCAGTTAACCCATTCAGCATGACCTCCATATTGTCTACAGTATAGCTAAGTAAAACATCGTCGTCCACATACCCAACACCAACTATCGTGCTGCTTCGCCAGGGAACCTCCGGGACCTCCATGTGCTCTCTCCAAACACGATTCATCGCGTAGTTGAAAAGGACGGAGGGGAGATCGGACATTACTTGAAGGTGAGCCCGCTGGGGACTACAACCTTTTGGGCTTCAGATGGAGAAACGCCGGGAATGTTATAAATAACCATAGTATCTCTATCGTATACGGACGGATGAGCTGTCTCACATCGGTGAAATTTCTGAATTAAGTGTTCAGCTGTTATGTCACGTCGCCGATACAAGCTGCAACCACGAGTGAAGGAAAAACAGGGCTCCCTGTTCCCGGATTAAAATTACCATTCTAATCGACTTAGCAAGTTCGGCTAAGTAATGTTCACGTTTTTTACGCAGACTCTTCCTGAGTTTGCGTTTCAGTTCCAACTGGTCTTCGTGGTATTCGGAGCCATTGCGGATCAGTCGACTTTTGTTCGTGAGTTGTATTCAATCGGCATGAACCCACAATCATCATATGTGTAATGCTTCGTTGGAATGGACTTGTTTTCAACAGGTTTGGATAGCCGTTAATATTTTCGGTCAGTGCTCATTTAAATCACTCGACTCTCGTAACCAAGAAAGTTTAATTGTCAGTGCTGTTTGATAAGCATATCGCACACTCTCCTCAATTTACAGTCAATCAGACAATTTGCGGTGACTGTTGCGTGCAGCTGATGTATTCAAAGTTATATAAAGCCTCTGAGTACTATAGGCTTTCAGATCGCACTGGATAATAGGATGGCGGTCCTGTTCACCCACTGGGCATTCAGAGTGAATATTGAGGGCACATTTCTTACTATTTTTCTTTTTTATTCGGAAAACTGCGATGATGCAATCATGAAGATAGTTCTGTTGTACGTCTACATGATTAGTAGTACGACAACAATTCCATGAGCGTAACAGCCTTTCGTTCAGGTGCTACTCTGGTCTGTCCGATACAGGTATTACCTAACAAGGCGAAATCGTAGATGGCCTAGCCCTATGGATCAATGTAGCGCTCACAATAGCAAGAGGTCAGAAGTAGTGAGCTAAAGCAAACTGTTGATAGCGAACGTGAGAGTGGCACATTCCGATGACAAAATAGCATCAAAAAATTCGCGAGCATGAACATGGCGTTTGCTATAGGTAAGAAATGCATGGAGGAACGGCCTTAAAGGGAAATGTGGAAAATGTTACCTGCAGGACAATAAAACAATCATTATTGGTGAAAAAGATCTTTCAGATAAAATAACATCTTAGTCCGTCGCGAGAAGCATGACAGGATGCATATGGTGTGGTTGGAGTTCGAGCTCATAAACATTAGGGATAAAACTCTGAACAAACAAAAGCGTCCAAAGAAACACAGTAAGTCACCAGAATATCGGTTGCAGTCGATACCAAGTCAGACTCGCTTCTCAAACAGCGATGTACGCCGTTAATACGTGAGGAACAGCAATAACGAGTATAATGAGGCATTTTTTGGGCGACTATTAAATTGCACAGAATGAGGCGGGAAATAATCAGAACTAACCCTAGGTGTAGTGATAGCTTTCGTAGGCGCTATCCATGCGATTCTTACAGCTATCCGAAATCGCTAATTCCGAATAATACAAATTAACGTTATGAAATGAAACTATCCGTAAACAAGCAAGCAGACCTTGATGCTGGTCTGAGTGAAAACGAGGAATGGATTGAAAGGTTCGAACCATGATGTAACATTCGTGGAGTTGTGACGAAGGAAACCCAGTCAGTAGTCCTCGTTGCTTCTAGTGGTAGTGATTTTTATTCACTATTGATGAATCTGATCTATCCCAATGCCTGAGCCCCGTTGCTATATGAGAACTGAATTCCAGGGCTCGGTAGATTATCAACGGATGCACCAAATTCAAATCGGAATTTGAGTACAAACTGATTGCGGACGCAGAAACCAGTGGATACATTAGTTCAAAACCGCAACATGATTGTAGGGCTCCTGATTTTCAAGTGAGGTCAACGACGATTGAAATACATCGAGTTACTAGTCACTGTTTAATTTTTACAGATGAGAGTGGTGTGCTGACGACTGGTAACAACAATGAGCTAATTCTTCGTAGCTCAGCTCTCCTTGGAACAACGGTTTTAAGAAAGCTCAACGGCGCTCCTTTCACTAACTACAAGAGTGATCCGAACAGGGAGAAACAAACGCAACTTGGTTGCTCAATGGTTACTTGGTACAGAAGGACTGAACGTGGAACCAAAGAGACTGAAGCGCCGAATACTACCTTACCGACTGAGAGAACGTGCGCATAACACTCTCAGTAAGCTGAAAGAAGAGGCCATAATAACGCGCATCAACTCATTCCTATGGGCCACACTAGCGAGTGTCGTTATGAAAGACCATGATGACCATCATAGACTGACATTGAATCCTAGTCTGAAAAGATGCATAGAGACCAGTGACCAAAGGATTCTACAAAGGCCCTACATAGTGTGAAGGTGTTCTCTAGAATTAACCTGACAAAACCACACCTACAGATTCTACTGAAGTACTCACTAAGATAAATAAACCTTGGGGATTATATCATTACAACTTCGTGCCGTTTAGAGTACAGGTCTCAGATGGAATACTCTGGGCTACAACTGATAAAACGATTACCACTTTAGCGGAAGTACAGAAATATTGAGAAAACGTAAGCGTACACACAGGCATTGTAGAAAAGGATGGTAAGTGTTTGAATACACTTCTGGAATTATTCAAAAATTGGAGCATTACAACAAAGTTTTCCAAATATTTGGTTCAAGCACGAGAGTTAAATTACTTTGCCTTCACTATATGCGACAACGGATACAGTCCGGAATCAGACTGGTATAAAACTTTAGTTACCATTGCATTATCAAACAGCCAAGATCAACAGGGTTACTTCAAGTACTCTCTTTTCAAACCGAAATTCGCAACGGAGGTACAGCCCTTGTTTACGGCTGAAACCTAATACAAGTTTTAGTTAAAGAAACCAATTCTATATCTGTTTTGCACGTCCAACACGTTCGCGTAGACCGTCAATACATCCGGTTTCGGAATCGGTGTTGGTTTAGAACAGGAGATATATCCAAGTATCTGTACGCGAATATCGAATAAAACAGAGTATGGATACTTAAAAACACAAAATGAGGTGATAGCTGTATTCAGACCTTTTTGATATCAACTTCAAAACTGCTATAAATCATTAGATCGGATCCACAAAAAACAATCACTAAGTCAACAGCGACAACGATGGGATAGTCTTAACAAACTACGATTATGAAAGCATTCAACTTCCCGGTAAGTACATTTCCTGTCACGATATGCTAGTTTTTCAGCTGCTATGGTTTTTTTTTCTACGCATTACCAGCCATTTCAACGGATTACAGGGACCTCATTAAGGCAAACAGAAAGCATTATGATACGGTAACTTCCGCGACGATCAAGGGTTGGCCATCAACCGGTAAGAAACACCCAGTGCTGTTTCAGAACTGAAAGAGATTGTTTATACGTGTCGGAGGGATCCGTTGGTCATTGTACCACCGCCACGAAATAGTTTGTTAGACAAATTGCATAAGAGGTCACTTGAAAGTGAGGAAAATGGAATCAATAACTAGAAGGAGCAGCGACTCGTGACTCAGAAAACGGATCGAAGAATGTGACGCCTTAAACAGACAGTTATCTACTATGGTAACGTGTGCATGCAGACTATTGTGAATCATACCTTGGTGAGTAGTACATTCTGGTTTGGTCTATTCGCACCCACGGTGACCGCAAGTATTTACTACAACTTCACCTTCTACGTTATTTACTATTCAAATATCTCGTAAATGTTTCAGTCGAGAAGGATTTCCACATGTCTCGGTGATGGACAATGATTCACAATTCTGATCTGCTGAAATGAAAATATAGTTCGATTATATCGGGTATCGTCAAATGTGAGCGTCCGTCGACATCCATGCCCCAACGGTGATGTAAAAACTTTAGTGAAGGCGCTGGAAAGTGTTGTAAGTTATACTTATCATAAAATAATCGCTGATTTCGGTGCATTTCGCAATAACCTCCTGTTTCAGTACAGGAACGCACCCTGTTACACATCCAAAGACAATCCAACGGAGTTACTCAAATCCAGACGCCGGAGAATATCCTTTTAACGTGTAGATTCAACAGACGTGATCAACCTTCGTAAAAATGATCTGCAAACGGCCGGAGAACTGATCACTCGCAAACTTGGCAAGACAACGGTAGAAACGATGAACTTACACAATTACCCGGTTCCCTGAGGACCAGATCAGTTCCGATGCACTGAAAAAAGCAGTGAATGAGGCTGAATGCCCTACGTCTTTTATTGAGAAGAATAACACGATTAGCAAACGTGAATGCAGAGGTTTCCTGAAGGTAGGAAAGTGGTGAGAACCCTTTCGATTTAACGCTTAGCTAATGTCCCACAAAAACCACAATCTAACAGTGGACGAACCTAATACCGCTTTAAGATATGCTGTGGTTGGACAAGTGGTCCCATTATTATATCTTTCGCTGTTCGTCAGCTTCTTTATTTTGTACTGGAGCAATCAGAGTACAAAATATGATACTACGTGTTAATGGGGGTAGACTTAGTGATAGACGTAGATTCCCCTAATACTGATGTAATTCTACAAATCGACGTTCCCATACCACGAATGACAGCTGTTTCTTGCAACCACATGGAGGCCTTCTCCTAATCACTTACGCTGCGGTTCGAATTCATATTTCTCTTTATAAGTCCACTTGCATCACGATAGAAAAACACGCTTGGCTCTCGTGAGCACTATCAGCAGAATACCTTGTTTGTAAGTACAATAGGTGCACAATGTTGGCCGACTTTTTCGACCGAACATTAATGTTCGTTTTCGTTCAAATCAATTCAAAAACCAGAATCCGGGTGAACATAAGAGCCTCGTTTTACAATAGCATTAACGGAACACGGTCACCATTAATTCGTGCTGAGCAGTGGGGAAGATTCATTTGCGTACTACAAGCAAGAGCTATCTGCATCACAATGTCACCTTCCACCTTGTTGTAAAAGATGTGGCTGAGTAAATTCGGCTATTTATCTTTACAGAGAGTGGCAGTCGAACTGAAGACAGGTGGAAAGTCAACAAACCCAGTAAACGACATTTCCCAAACATTGGCGGACGGTTGGACATTGCAGTCGACCCAGATTGATACGAGAGATCGCATACAGGAATTCGTTGTCCGTGGTCTGCGACACCAACAAAACAGTTAAGCAGAGAATCATATAGAAGTGCAACAGAGCCATTTCAGAGGGCATCATGTTGCGTGAGAGAATAAACCAGTTGGAAACGAAACAGACTGCCTGAGTGGAAGAGACGAGCCCAAACGAACATCGAAGTGCAGTAAACACGACGTCGCGTGCAACCTTGACAAACTCTTTTACAATGGAACAAACAACACTGGTCGTTAGTGTTATGCGCATTTAGCACTTCGTTTATGCGAACTCTCGGAGCAGTTAACTATCAATATGGCGCAGTTTTGTTCGGAGTGATCATTAAGCTTGCTCAGTCAGACTTTATTCACTTGACGGTCAATTCAGATGCGTCTGCAGAATTTGATAAAGCTGCCACTTCTTCCAAAGCTTAGATACATTTAGTAATGAAGCAATCTTGTCTGGAATTTTCACACACGTTTCCACACTCTTTCAGACGGCGATGTGCAACGTTACTAAGTTCAGGCTAACCTGCTTTTGGTAACTTCGAGCAACATTCCTCGCACGTCATCTACTAAGATTGGCAGCTTGCAGGTGCTGCTCTTACAGAAAGCGTTAGGGCGAGTATAACCATATACGAATAGGCTTGTATATTACATACGTTCATAGGTATTCCTCTACAGCGACCACAAAGCCGTAAAGTGTCAAGAACAGACGCATCAAAAGAATTCAATCTACGTGCGCAAAATTGGCTAGACCGAATTCGGTGATACATAATCATGAAAGGAACAGAGGTACGCGTTTCCCTACAACACATTAAAAAACCTGGCGACGATGCAATCACTTCTTTGATTGTGCATGTTTCACTCCCAAACGTGTTTAGATTGTTGAATCCTTTCGAGAAAACTATACCATTAAACCACTAACTTTCCAAACCTAATGGCAAGGTTCACAGCAGTCCGGCGAACGAGAGAGTTGTGTTAGGCACCCGTAAGTCAGTTAGCTGACGGTGAAGAAAACCGTCAGAGTATGTTCGTCGAATGAATTCTGTCAGAATTAGCCGGGCTCGTGCGTCAAAGTGGCACACTTGATTAAGCAACAGTCGCACTAATCTTTTCGCCACGATCACTGACGTTGCAGGTCACTGCAAACGTCATCTCTTCCTTGACCAATGAGTTTGTTCGTAAGTCAATGTTGTTGGTTTCGGTGATCAAACAATCCCGGAAGTACATACCGGTTTTCGGCCGAGACAGCAATTAACTATTGCCTTTGTGTCCGTAGAATGGGTTCGTGAAAACTAACATCTGTAGTGTGTATGAGTGGACTAAATTTCACGCTACAATATGAAAATGGTCAGAAACTGTGTAATGTACAAACGGCTTCCCCAGATCATCAGTTTGTAAGGGGGAAGACAATGTGAAAGTAAAAGATTTTAGTAAGATGCATTCAGTTCTATATCAAGTATACAATCATTCACAGTCACAAATCATTCATATTTTCACCTGGAGAAGATTCCTGTTTGTTAGGGTACCACATCCAGCCTGTCGTTGGACAACGTTTAGAGTCTGTTGGAAACGCGCAGAGCATCGGTTTACTGCAACATCAGAAACCCTGTACTTTTTAAGCATAATAGCAAACGTTATGTACATGGTGTTTTAGTGTACTCCCTGTGTCCCACCTTCGACCAACCTACGCCGTGAAACTTGGTATTATGAACCTACAAGAGCCAGTGACTCATGTAATAGTGCCGCTCCAGAACTCTGTAACATGCTCGTCCCATAACATTTCTGTTCAATACTACTAATTCACTTCATCCAATCATACAGACCGCTCTTCGTACGCCTACGCCTTAAACAGCGGAATATGCAAGCTTCTTAACAGACGGTTAGTTCCTTGATCACAATGCCCCGTCAACAGTTCGCAAGATGGACCTCGACTGATCAATCAAAATAACTCCACTTGCATAAAACACTTCACGGTCTAAAACAGTCTTCGTATATACGGATTCACGATAAAGATAATATGCTTCCCGGTCACCTGGATCTTATAATCCTGCTGTTCAAACATTATGGCATTGTATGCACAGAAGCTGAGGACCGGCATGGTCCATGTACGGCGGTTCACAGATGAATATACTCTCACAGTCTTAGGGAACAACCGATCCTCTTTATTATGTCCTTCTGCACAATCGATTTCAAGGGTCTGTCTTTTGAACGGCTTCAATCATGCTTGTGTAACAGACTTATCTAAATTCAACGTTTCAGGACTCATTGCGAGGACCGTTTCGAACTGCAAACTTTAACAGCTTGTCAGAACTGGTTTAGCTTGGTTATGATCAATAATTAGTTGGCGAATGAGGCCAATAAATTCTGATAGCTCATTTGTCCATTTGTGATCCTGTGGGCGGTTCAGAATGCTGGGACTATTCCAATGACCCGATTCGATGTAGGCTCGTGAATACGAATACAGCTGTATACCCTCAGTGCTTCCTGAAGCTACCAGATTAGTATGGTAGACCCGGTAAAGGGCACTCTAGGCTTGACAGTCCATGTACAACTACGTCAGACTTCGTTCCTGGACATCTGAGGAGACTACCTGATCAATTGTATACATTTAGCAACATGATGTCCAACCTTTAGTATCCGCACCCTACGTTTTCATTTGTGTATCTCACTCTGAATGTGTAGAACGCTCACGTGGTCATCTAGTCCTATTATTTGACATAGGTTTTACGTTCCAATACCTGGAAAATGATTTCGTTGGCAACAAAACGAGAACACTCTGTACGCGACCATGCAAAGCCGAACTGTCTTGCCATCGCATTCCCTCGATCGCTTCTTCGGTACCCATGCCTCAACCCCAGTGAAGTTCTGGCAATACCAAGTGACTCACATGCACCTTGCAACCATCACTTTGCTCACCGAATGTTACTAACTTATATTTTAATTCTACAATTAGCATGTGTATCCTTCTAAAGCAGTCGTGCTCGTCAACACTAGAAGCGCAAACGGACTCAGAATATGTCAACTTCACATTTTCATCACAAAAGCTGCCCCACAGATTTGAAACGACTATCACTAGAGAGCTCTTTACACTTCCTAGTGCATGATACAATTGGAAGTATACTCTCTCTTTTGAGAATACACGTCAGATCAGAGCATATCTGGGTAAAAACATAACCCTGACTTAGTCCGGTGAATAAGAAATAAGTACTTACCATGATGTAGTGCCAGATAGACTTAGACAGATTTAGTAAAGTCAGATACTAGTCCATTCCTTAATAAAATCAAATCGGAATGCTGAGACATACATGATCAGTTGCATCGTCAAGCGGAAAAACTGGCTTATCCGGAGCCTAGTCCGTGCCGATAGGGCATGACAACCACACGACTGCTACTACTTGATTTCGTGAGGCCCGTTGAGCCTGCTGTAACCGCTACTTAGATGAACTAACCAAATGTTATGTCATTTAGTCCCCAAATAAACCCATTCATGCCGGACGATTATGTGCTCCACCTGCAAGCCACGGGATAAAATGGATCACCATTATAGTTTATATACATACTTATAACTCCTATCTGGGTACGTCAACGATCACCCGTCGGTAGTGGCCACCTTCCATGCGAGATCTGTTCGCAGGTGTACGACATTGAAAGTGGGATATCTCGAGGTAGCCGGAAGTGATATCCGAGTAAAAGGAAATGTTTGACGTGTCTCTAAGCAGCCGCGGCCGTTCCTTAGTGTTCATCCGCATTGCTCGGTCTGAGGACTTAAGCGTCCTTCTATGGACGGTGCTGAGAAGTAGTTGATGGACTAATCTCAATAGTAGATGCTTCGTCGAAAGTTCGATTGTTTGTCAGGGTTTTAAAAGCAATGCCGTCACCCCGTGTAGCATTTTTGATAGATCAGCAGTTGCAGTTATTGATAAGAATCCCCCCAGTTAAAGGATGTACTTAAATGTTGCTGCAAGAGAAGTGGAAATTACGATGGTCTCACTTACTTCCGAGGGTCGGTCGTCAAGACCAGTGATACATCTTTTTCTGTTTCCGTTTATGTGGATGCATTGGGTCTTCGAGTGGTTCACGGTCAAACCGCTTTCAAGTAAACTATCTTGCAGATGTTCCAATCTGACTGCCAGTGTGTCTAGCGCGCATTCTAATCACACACAAACACGCAACTAACTTTAAACGCCGAAACAAGATTCCACAGAGTGAAAGTCACGGCTTGAGGGACTGAACAGAGCGACACGAAAATGAAAACCAAAAATGTGGTAGTATTGATCACCAGGGCAGCTGCAGCATCAACACAAACTGTTTTTGAATGTACAGAGGGATTTTGACGCCCGATAGTCAAAACCTGAACAAATTCCGCAGAACCTCGTAAGATCTGCCTCTTCTCATCACCTTATTCAACGTTATCAAGGGAATGAAGTGTGGTAAAATTATGAAGTAGCCGAATGTGCACTTTCTTACGTTCAATTTATAAGATGTGTCAGGAAAGGCTCGCTAGGGCGGCTCACTATTCATCCACGATAGACTGGAAAACAAACGAATACCTAAACCAACCACAATTGTCAACAATCGAAGCGGCAAGAAAATGCAACTAGTCACGCATGTCACCCAACTTACTGAACCGAGTTTGACGCGGTTTCAAAAATCGTGACGTCCTTCGTACAAGGCGTCTCATAATGTCATGTAACATATTCAATTCCATCCGACCAAAAAAAAGATTTTCAACTACAAAGGTCGCACGGTATAACGGAACATATCGACTGAATTACATTGTGTCGCGAAAGAACCCAATTCCCCAAAAATACCGTTTCATTTATCTTTGGAAAGGCTTCATCATCATCAGAACAGCCATGAGCCTGACCAAAAAGTACTGTGGCTCGGGCCGCCGCTCACCTCAACAGTGACGTGGAATATCCTAGAAGAAAAAGTTACTAAGGAGGTTAAACATAATTAAAAGAAGACTAAGTGAAAGAACTTGAAATGGTATGGATACAGGTACGCCATTGACTGCGACACATCGCCATCTCGGATAGCGTCTCTAACCAGCGGTTTTGGTGATCACGAGGACCCCATCTAGGCAGGCACCTACCCACACCTACCCACTTTGCTCAATGGCGTACCTGTATCCATACCATTTCAAGTTCTTTCACTTAGTCTTCTTTTAATTATGTTTAACCTCCTTAGTAACTTTTTCTTCTAGGATATTCCACGTCACCGTTGAGGTGAGCGGCGGCCCGAGCCACAGTACCTTTCGGTCAG
>LUCH01001981.1:19891-49912 GCA_013368495.1 Paragonimus heterotremus | reverse complement strand
ACAAACATTGGATTTCAGAGAAATCTGTGGAGTTGTTATAAGCCAGACGGAAGATTCCTCCTGGTAGTTCACATAATAAGTCTAGAAGAGATATCCGTAGGAAACTGAAACGTAGTCTAAAGGCTGATCGTGAGGCTTGGTTGCTGGAAAAAGTTAAGGAAATGGAAACCGCTTTAGCTTAATAGAACACCGGCAAACTCTTTAACCTGATCCGTGCCACTGGTCCCAGGCGACCGTCTGTCAGTGAAGCTATTAGCGAGACAGATTGCACACTAATTTATAATAAGTCCAGAAGATTAGAGCGTTGGGCGGAACACTTTAAGGGTCTATGTAGTAGGCCTCCTGCTTCTATTGTGTTGCTACCACAAACGTGTACTGTAAAGCCCTGGTCGGTAGATTCAGAACCACCCACTGAGACTGAGGTTCACAATTGCATCTCAGCTATCAATCCTAATAAGGCTGCTGATCCAGATGATCTCATGCCGGTACTTTTTAAACAAGGTGGAGAGATGTTAATTGAGGCCTTGACTCAGCTGTTTCAACTTGTGTGGACGACGGAGACCATCCCTCCGTGCTGGGGGTCACGCGATAATAGTTCCTATATTCAAAAAAGGTATCAGGAGCTCTTGTGAAAACCACAGGGAAATTAGTTTGAATAGAATAGTCAGAAGACACAAATTAAATCCTGTAGGCACTAAGACTCCACAACTGTATGGTTTGCCTAAAACCCACAAACCGGGTATTCCCATGCGGCTCATTCTGACAATGGACGATTCTCCTTACCATGAGCTAGCAAAATGGCTGGTTTTCATTTTAAAACCGCTCCGACAGAAGTTATATGTGCAGACGTTAAAAGACACTTCTGAACAGATATCATTTATTGAAAACCTGAATATTGCTAAGGACACGATATGTTTTTTGATGTTAACTCTTTATTTACGAACGTGCCACTTCACGAAACGATTGATTTTATAGGTGATTTCGTTTTATCCAACTCCATTCTTCTTCCAGTTCCCGTTGACTACTTAAAGCGTTTACTTTTACTACGCACTGAAAATGTGAGATCCTATTTTTCGGATAAGGGCTTTCAACAGATAGATGGTGTAGCCATGGGGATCCCACTCGGCCATGTTTTAGCCGATGTGTTTATGACCAAAGTTGAACAGGCATTGTTTCCAGTTGGGGACGAATTAAAACTCTACAAACGATACGTTGACGACATGTTCTTGACTGGACATAACAGGAAACAAGTGGAAAAAACGATTCAAGCGTTTAACTCTGTCCATCCAAATCTGTTAGTCACAGTTGAGTACGAGGGTGAGAACAGTTCGGCCTTCTTGGACATCCTGGTTAGGCGCCGTTCAGACGGTTCTATCGAACGTCCTGTGTACCATAAGCCAACATGGACGGGAAAATACATGGATTTCATGAGTTTTGCTCCCGTTGCATACAAAAGATCATTAGTACGCACACTGTTTTACAGAGCATCAAGAATATGCTCCCAAGATAGATTACGAGCCGAGCAAACAGCGTTGTATGAAACGCTTCGTGCTAACAATTTCCCCGAACGTTTCATTCAGAAGTGGCGCAAATTTACTCCTGCGAAAAATACAACTTTGGACGTCCCAAAAAAAGATGTTTACATCAAACTCCCCTTCAAAGGGGATAGTCTGATGAACACATTTGGTAAGATGATCAGCGCCGCGCTAAAACGGGTGTGTAACGCAGCAAAGCTTGTCCTGCCCTCACAAACCACTAGGTTACCTCTACCCTCGATCAAAAAGCAAACCCCTATGTTTTCTACCAGTCATTGCATCTATCAGTTTTCCTGCAGTTGCGGAAACATACATTAGTAGAACAGAAAGGATGCTTGAAACCAGGGCCAAGGAGCACATCCCAAACTGGTTGAGAGTTGCAATGTCTAACCCGTCAATGAGTGACACTCAGCGAGGACGAAACGCCGCTTCATCCATTGCAAGGCACTTATCGACTACAGGTCACAGTGTCAACACCGGATCTTCGTTTAAGATCTTGATGAACGTTCACAACTTATCAAGTATATTGAAGCTTTGTTGATCAGGCGTCAACAGCCAGTCTTATGTGCACAAAAACAACTGGCTGTCAACCTTTGTTTACCGTGGGTTTGACCGTGAGTACCAATCACGATCCAGCCTGATTTGTACTTTTGACCGTTTCATTTAAGTCTTGTTTGGTTTTGATTTCATGCTAGTCACACGTTTAAGACAGGAGAGTGTGTGAAATGAATTCATATCGTAATTTGTGTCTTCCGACTATTCTATTCGAATGTTAAAAGGTACTCAATGTTTCAAATTAGTTTGACCCGTCATTCCAAGAGTTTTGGTATCCATTATACGTCGTCGAGTCACTGCAGCTCGGGAGTTAAACATCAGAGAAGAACAGGCAGGGTTTCGTCCTGGCCGGGAATGTATAGATCATATTTTTACCCTTCGTCAAATCTGGGAGCAGCGTCGTGTATGCCGCTGGCCAACAATTGCAGTATTTCTTGACTATAAAGGTGCGTTCGATTCGGTGAATCGATGTACACCTTTAGAGTCGCTTAAACACAGGGGTGTACCGACCAAGTATATGAACATACTGTCGGCGCTTTACTCCCATACATCGGCTCAGGTTAGGGTTTACGGTGAGCTGTCTGACAGTTTCAGCATCATGAGCGGCTTTCCCCTCTCACCATTTTGGACGAAATAATGGAGGACTGTTTGCGTCGCTCAAATGATGCCGGTGTGGACCTCCTACCTGGTGAAAGACTGACTGATCTTGATTATGCTGACGATAAGGTGTTGCTGTTTGACAACTTTCAAGCGACACAAGCAACGCTAAACGTAATATCACATTCTAGTAATTACTTCAGAATGCGCTTTGCAGCCTCGAAATGCAAAGTACTTCTGCAAGATTGCTGTGATTACGTAGATTTAATATTAGATAATGAAGTCATGGAGGCTGTTGACCGGTTTGTATATCTGGGAAGCTGCATCAGCGGCGGCGGCGTCAGCGGAGGTGTAGGGAATGAAATAGAGGCACCTATTTCCAAGGCTAGGGCGGTGTTTACTAATCTGAGGCACTTATGGCGACAGAAGGGTATCCCTCTGAAGCTGAAAGGTCGCGTATATCAGACAGCACTGAGGGCTGTATTACTTTACGGCAGTGAAACATGGCCGTTCAGGGTAGAACACGTGAACCGTCTTCAAGTGTTTGACCACCGATGTCTGCGTTCAATCGCTCGCATCGGGTGACACCAGCGAGTAAACAACGAAGAGGTTAGGAAGCGGGTGTTTGGCACTGATTGTCAAACGAGTTCTTTTATTCAATCACTACATTTGCACAGACTTAGATGGTTAGGCCATGTACTAAGGATGCCAGCTAATCGCTTGCCACATCGAGCACTGTTTGTCGACGCTTCGACCGATTGGCGCAAGGTGCGGGGTGGACAGACGACGACCTGGCGTAGACAAATGAAATCGTTCACGAAGGGGTTGGGCACTGTAGATCGGGTTCGTTTCCCGGGCTGGAGCCTTCGCGACTCACCGAGTTGCTGACTTGAAATGTTAGGTGACATGGCGGCTAGTCGTGTTCATTAGCGTGAATGTTGTCGTTGTTTGTCCGAGTTGTCTGTGAAGTCAGTACACTCAATGACGCGGGGCATTGAAAGCCGTAAGGAAGCTGTCTTACAGATGACGCCTTACTTTCACTTACAGCTCGGTTGTTTGTTTGCAAGGTGTGGGCCCCTTGATGTTGTATGTATGAATGTAGACGTAGCTATTTTTAGTGGTTAGGTCCCCTCCCATTTCCTTTTTCTTCCTTCTACCTTCCTATATAGGGTTTGCTTTTTCTTCTTCTGCACGGTTGTTTGGCAGTTAAGCATCAGTGTGAACTACTGATGCATTGTTGTCTATGATGATGATCATGGTGATCAAAGCCCTGAACTTCCACTACTTAACTAAAATGCCAGCTATTGACGCGCAGTGAATAACTGAAGTGAATCTTTGGCGTGGGTGAATTGGTGGAAAAAAGAAGGATTCTGATAGCAACATAATGGGGAGAATTTTGTTAGCGGTCGGGATCAACATGTCATTAAGAGCATGAATCCCACATCTGGTCTGAAGTACCTTATATCAGTAATGAGATACGAACTTAACTTTCATGTGAATCATTTTCCAGCCTTTACTCAAGATGACAATCATAAAGAACTAGAGAGGACTTTTGCTTATCTTGTCAGATTGTAAATTGAGGTGAATGAATGTACTAATGGTAGATGGCTATCTGTAACCCTACGAAAGAAGTCATTAAAGAAGCTTGGGTACTTGTTCCCATGGACGACCTGAGGCGAGTATTTCATAAACCTACCACATAACATTATTAACCATATCAACCCTCATTTATATGATAAATGTGTATACAGCACAGATCATTTGATTCCAAAATGTACTGACTGGAATCACCTCAACCTCCGTTCAGAACAATCTTCCTGTACTTAGCGATATCCATATGACGAAAAAATATACGGAAAAAATGGGTAACCTGACTAAATAATAAAGATTGACAAGACAGTTCGTTTTCTACGGCATAAGAGTAAGTGCACAAAGAGGCAAAATAGTGAGTAAGTCGAAAGGTAGGTAATCTGCCTAATACACTTATTGATAACTATGGCCTCTGCATCGTCACCGCCAGGTTGTACATAGATTATACAGCAGAAAGTGTACACTTTGAACATAGCTCAGGACAAAAAAAATTAATCTACACTTTTTTAGTCAACGTCCACACTACAGCCTCTTCGAGGTTTACTAGCAATCCGATAAAAATGTGAAAGCAATCGGATTACACAACATGTAGCCGTATATTTGCAAACAGGTTCGTTGATACTTACGCTCACAAGAACCAAAGGCTAGTTAACATGTAAGCAGAATCACTCATAGGAGGGCGGTCACTCAATTTACCTGTAGGGAGTAGGTCACGCTGAGCAACAGATCCCGCGGTTTGGTGCGTGCGGACTTCGATCGCGACTCGTCATCTGGACGACTGTGAGCATGATCTTTTCCTTCACCGGATGCATCTGAGAGCGGATCTTCTAAAGCAACCAACACGGAGTCCGCGAAAATAGCACGGTTCCGATCCACTTTGGGCGGTTCAAAAGATCTACAATGCAATTGAGATGGAAAAAGCGAGAGAAATAGTGAACGGTTTGGCTTATCGTATTGAAAATTGTTCGTAACTGACGTTGGTTGTGATCGAGGTCTCTCAGTTAGGTAGCAGCGAATCTGTGGGGGAAGAACCCAATTCCCCAAAAATACCGTTTTCATTTACCTTTGGAAAGGTATAACTCATTCTGTTCGAAGTGACCTTCATAGTCAGCACGGTCATGTGCCACTTCACCCTTCATGTGCGTTCTCAACCTTTGTGCTAAGTCCTGGCAACCCACCTACACTCTCGTCCTTTAATTCGGACATCACTGGACTGTCCGGATCTTTGTCTGGTCCACTTCTGTCCTTGTTTTCTGATTGGTCACAAACCCTTTAAATGTGGTCTACTTTCTCACCTTGTTGTCTTTCGACTGAGTGACATAAAGTAGCTCTGTCTGGAGGCCAGTCTTTTCTCTGTGTTCATTCGTTAGCATTGGGTGGTTGGGTTGGCTGGGAAGATACGAATTAGTTGTGCATACTTCGTAATCAGTTGTTCATTACCGTTGAACGTCGTTCCGTTATCTACCGTTTCACTCACCGTTATTCTGTTATCTGTTTACGCGCTCGCAGACCGTATATCAAGTTACAACAGATTCATTTCATCGAACTTAGGTCATTAAAAAAATGAAACTGATAAAGAGCAACAAGCACCGAATGAATCAGAGTTATAAAATTGAGCGAAAGAAAACGGTGCCTGTTAAACACACTTGAACTTGTCTATCCGAAGCATACAGTTCCAATAGTAGCATAAATGCATCATCAAATGGGCAACTGCAAAAGTATGCACAAGTTGAAACTACAATTGCAGATGGGTACGGGTGAATTGCAAATACAAGAGGACGCATAGCTCTGCATTCGCATGAACAAAAAACATTGACAAAAATATAAGCAAACTATGACAGAGGGCAACCTTGCAAACTTTCGGCCCTCAGTCGATGAGAACCTCAGTGGCTAGAGCCTGAAACCATTTGAAAGTACACTAACGTTAGTGTTGCGGCCGCGTTCTCATTGTTGCAGATGGCCGATGAGCTTTTATCCTATCAACTGCTTGATTGTCTTACCAGCCGTCGGTGATCTGGCCAAATTGGATTAACATATTTTCGCCTTCTGATTGGTTAGCTGTCAGACTGATCACATTTATAGTAATGTCACATTCGTTTTGATCCAATACTTAGTGGCAGAAATCCAGTGTACGCTCTCACGACTCGTGCTCTGATTTCGTACGGTTGGTAGGATTATAACACTTAGTTCCCAGGACCACGTTATATAAGACATTTTTTTCAAGTGTTCCATGTAGTTGACAAGCAGTGCCAAATGCTTTGGGTTTATCATAATTATAGTCAGATGTGAACAAAACACGACAAACAGCCGTGTATTGCATAAAGAAATGAAGGTCCAGTCGCTGAGATCGTTGGCTCAATACACGAGGTATGTCGGTTCTATTCGTCTCGGTCTGTGCATGCAGAATAAAAACGATCATTAAAAAAACCTCGTTACAGCAGAGAACGTGTAAAAATTACCAACATACAGTTTGACATCTTCATGTTAATGGTTTCGCTAAACATTAGCCAACTGAGTGATCAGTATCACATGATCTACGTCGAACACACTCACTTGGAACAAGCGGCAACAAAGTCGTCCAACAGAAACCCCAATGGCCGCGTGGAGCTGAAGCTATACATAGACGTGAAGCGCATTACATGTTCGGTCAAACCGAACGAGGCCAGCACAGACGCTCGATCTAACAGAGTAGTAGGAGCCTGACAACAAGAAAATCAAATGATAAGCGAAAAAAACTGTGAAAGCGAGAACGAAAGGGGCGTCCCGTTTAACGGAATTTAACGGGCATGGTGACTGAGTTAAAGATAGATGTTAGGGTACGGATCGGTTCGTCACGTGCATTAATCAGCTGCTAAGATCAAAAATAAAAATTGTTCGTCCTCCTGAGACCCTTAATTAGCGGAGATTGATCCGCACTGGAACTTCCAGTCTATGGGAATATAAGACTCCCGAACGTCAAAACCACGAAACCGACACCTGGAATGGACCGATCCAGCACATCAACTACAGATATCAGCACTCACTTCAACAGTGCGAGTTTGACAGATATAAAACGTGGGTAGAGGAGGATGGAAATGTAATCCAGATTGGTACTTCGTGTAATGAGATTTGACTGTAGCGGTTTCTTGACTGGAGAGGCTTCAGTCAATCCGAATTCGTACACAAACTTTTGCGTACGGAATTATGGTTACATCACAGTCAATCATAGATGGTAATCAGCTGTTGCTAAATGCGTATCTGCTTCAAACAACCGAGACGATAGGTACAAGGCCGTAGAACAACACAGCAGCAAACTGGCTAATCAAAATGCGAGAACGCTTGTCGTTTAATAGCAATCGCAAGTATTATTGTTCGTCTATAAGATTTTGTTTTTTCAATAAAGTGATATTGTTTCGTGCCGCCTAGATTTTTGTTTTGATCTTTCTCAATTTGGCAGCTCAGTCACGTAAACTAAATTCTAGCAGAAATAAGATAAAAGCCGGTTCAAGCAAATAGTGCCGTGTGATCAACAACTACACATATGCCGACTCAGAGAAAGACGTGGGTGGCTAACTCGTATCGACCAATTGTGAATACGCCCTGAAAAATGACAACCAGATCATCGTATTTTCATATGCACGTTCATGTTTGACTAGCCAAGGAATGCAAAATAGTCTGTCAGGTGATCCGGTGTGATCTAAATAAATTAAACCTGAAATTTGGATACACATCAACACGAAGGCCTAATGGTAGCGAAATTGGTTAACACGGACGTACTGCTTCACAAGTCGAGACAAATTGACGGTCACCAGAATAAACGACTTTACAGGTCACGTGATTACAATCGCAACTTAACAATGTAGTGCGGTCAGTGTCGCGTGGAACCAAGCCACGAGCATTTCAGAGGAAGCACACGCACAAATATGAATAGGGTAATGGCTCCTGAAGTAATGAAGGTAAGCTGAGACCAAGCCAAAGTATTCAGCGAACTTGAGAGAAACCACGTTACATAACATCCTATGCATACTTGTAAAAAATGGCCATTTCTTGGGTCATTAACAGGGAAGATGTGACGACTGAGCGAGATCTCTCATGATCCAATATCAACAGAACGTTCACTCGAAAATACATAAAGAAAATAGTTCGACGTTAACCAATCACGAAAATTCACCGCTCACATCGCTGCGAAAATAAAATCTGCGCGAAACATAGATGATTGTTTGAAGAAAGAAAAAGAATCTAGAACTGTTGATGAACACAAAATACGTAGAGCAAAAACATAACAGTACGAGGAAGCGGGGGCAGTAAATCTGACATTACAAAGTGATGCACGACTCTCCCTTAATCGCGTGGGTGGGCAGCCACTAGTCAGACAATTAAAACAGAACTGAGCATTTCCTCGGTGTGAGACCAGACACTGTAACAGTCTCTTAAGGTACCTTCAAATAGCACATGTAGAGCAGTTTTGCGAGATGGTTTCTATTCACTGTAACTTCGGAACAAAAACTGCAAATCCGCGTTAGTGACCGGCCTCGGATGGGAAATGAACTCCGCTTTAACGTTTCATAAAATTTGAACAACACCGTTAGAACACGAAAACTGGTAGATGCGAGCATTTTGTATTGACTCATCAGTACGAAATTTACAATAACATGAAACGGTTTTTTATATCGGACAGTTAGGGGTAGGTTGGGTGGATAGTCAATTGATGTTGATTGATCTACCAATTTACATGTAACTACAAAGAACGTTATATAGGCAGAACCGAGAGGCATTTGATTTCCAGAGTGAAGGAACATTTGCCTAAATGGGTGCGGAACTCAGTATTATCGAAGAACGGCAATGTTGTTGAAACACGCAAACAACCAGTGTCCGCAATCGCAAAACATATCCTGACCAATCGTCACGTCATCGATCCCGCTTGTGCATTCAAAATCCTATTACGTCATCCCAGTTCAAGATTCTTGCGGTCTGCTGAGGCTGTCGCATTTAATCGACTGAAGCCGGCCCTGTGTGTTCAGAAACAATTGTTCGTGAAAGTGACCCTGCACTGGACTTAGTGACCTTTCCTAATACACCAGTCAATTATCCACCCAACCCACACTTAACTGTCCAACATAAAAAAAACCGTTTCATGTTATTGTAAATTTGGTACTGATAAGTAAATACGAAATGCTTGCATCTACCAGTTTTCGTGTTCTAACGGTGCTGTTCAAACTTCTGAAAGGAACGAACTGTTTTATATTTCATAAAAAGTCAGTATAACTCACGAATTCTTTTGTACGATTGGAAAGGTTGCCTGTTTACTTTAGCAACATACACACAGATGAATGACCAAGACTTAAACTAACCATCAGCAAGGGAGAAAAGTGTTGTGATATTTCACGGCGGAAAATTCGTTCCCTCTCCGCTGCACGTTAGGCTATTTTTCAGTGACATTCTGGGAAATTTGGTTTTCAATCATATTTGGCAGCTATTCCGCAAAGTATCTTCAATCACATTCCCGTTGCTTCCATCTAACTGGCCCGGCTCGTGAGTACACGAAAGAACGAAACGAGGCGCTGACGATCGGATCTACTCCATCAACAGTTATGCAAATCCAAATGACGTGTGTAATTTCTCCAGCATTGCAAAATTAACAGTGAACTCAAGCACCGGCTGCCAACCACTTCGAATAAGCAAACCCCACTTTCGGAAATTAAATAACTTTCAAACTAACGTAGTGTTACGACTATCTTGCTCTAAAGAGTCTGATAGTCGTCGCAAATTGGAAAGAAACTTGAATCAACGTCGAATTATAGCATCCTAATAGTATGGTCTGAATGGCTACAGTAACAGAGCCGAAAAGTTAGGAAGATGTCTTGATGAACAATGCTGGTGACCAAGAACTAGTCCCACATCCGAACACAACACTCGATACAACTTAGAAATAATCGTTTTGAGTACAATACTTAAGACTAAGATTCAGTTATGTGAGATAATCAAAGTAAAGCCCAGCTATCCTGAGAGTGTCCACTATTTACATGCGACCCTGATCAACAGAAGTTTTTAAATTTCCATTTTGAAGTGAACAGGTTTGGAACAATCAGTTCCTGGAGGTAGCACAATATAGTAATCGCGTAAAGTAAATCACCCTTCACCATCTACACATTCGTAATGAATGAAAACAATAACCAGTTGAGCAAGACAACCAGTAATGCTAACGTGAATTTTAAAAAACGGATGATAAGATTCTGTGATCACAGATAACATCAAAATTTGTCCCAAATCCACAAATGCAAATGGCGCTAAAAGCTCACGAACAACTAGGGTAATGAAACATCCGCAAACCATAGGCGAACTAACATCCTTTAGTGATGTAGTGAACCAAATAAGCGAATGCACAGTTATCAGAAGGAAGGACGAACCCATCGGTTTGAAATGAGTTAGTGACCAAACTAGTCGGCAAGAAATCATTCAAGTACCTAAACCCACTTGTTACACTCTCTTATTAAAATATATAAATTAGAATTGTATCCCAAACAATGTTCGCAGCAGGTCTTGAAGTAGCTTGTTGGATAGACGATATTCCTGATTTTGATGCAGTCTACCCCCATTCAACCATCCCCTTCTCTTTGAAAAAAAGCGGCCATAAACAAGTAATGATATGACGGAGGAAGGCAAGGAAAACAGCCCAATGTGATGTATTCATGAACCAATTATTATATCCATTAGCGGTCCTGTAAGGAAAGATAAAAAACCTACTACCTGTCAAATAAAACAGACACTTCCGTAGAAATAGTTTATTTTCGGCTCGACTGAGTAATGAAATGTGGTAGTGTAGCTGTTGTCAGCAACTGTGCGTGATTCAACAGTAAAAAACGTACTAGGACTACTGCCGGCACGTTAGCCTGCCTAGCTCAGCAAATTCAGTTTGCCTCATTCTATCCGATGTACCGATATTAAGTACACAGTCAAACTTTTGAATGGCCTCACGAAAGTCACACAGCACAATGTACACAGGAAGTGACACGGAATCGGGACAGTGAATACCGGTGTGGTACCAAGAGTTAATAAATGCTGTTGAACTTACGCCATCTCGTGTCACTTTACAAAGGCGTACAATATCACACAAGCTCACACCCACTGGTTGGTCTGATCAGGACAAACCAAACGGTCGCTGCAATAGCGTATGTCTGCAATAATTTTTGATGCAGTGGTTACTACCAACATCGAATGACTATAGCATTGTTGCTGTATGGAACGAACAGAACAGAAATTGTGTCACCGATAAAGTGTGCTTGGCAGCAGTATCGAGTGAAAGGACGACTTGTCGGTCATCTCTTCACACGTGCATCGAAGTCCATGGGACACTCTCGCGAAAATCCTTGCAACCATATCGACGACTTTTGTGTGCACGGAACACGTGAGGGAAGTCAGCAGTGAACGGCTAAAAGCGGTGCAGATTTTGCGCATGATCGATTACCAAACGACGGGCTTTATCAGTCTCGGACGTACTAAGGTAGAAACCTACGGCAACATGCTGTTCGACATTTTTGACTGCAATATTCTTTATGGACTGAATAGCTAGAGTTCTCAAAAGGTAAAGTAATGCAAACGATAGTCACACATTCGGAAATATACAGGAAACATAATTGCGTCATGAAAGTCATAGACATTATCTGCCTTTACAACTTTTGTGGGATCAACAACAACATGCATCTCTGAAATATCTCATCCTCTGCTGAACTTATGCAACCACCAGGCGATGTAACTGAAATTGTCATCAAACTAACAGGCAGAATTCATTTGTACCCCGATTCATTTTGCTTTCGAAAGATCTTCGATGTTCCCCAAACGTCGCTGAATAGACCATTGATGCAGCGCGCTATCCAAGGTTGTAAGCCATACAATTCTACTGGTTTTAACACATGAGGACAACAACGGATCACCGCCTTGGAGGATGCCACTAATGGTTGTGCGTGGAACCAGAGAATATCTTGAGTACCGTTTAACTGAGAGTTGGATGATTTTTTGTACACGAATTCTTCGGTTTTGTTGATACGCCAGCAACTCTCGCTCACACATGTTCTGGAATAAGCGTGTGTGTGTGAGTTGCCTAACCATTCCTGTTTCCTTAATATGTTGGTCAGGTTTGTGCACTGCATCGAATCGGAGGGTTATGCTGACTAGGACTTCGGTTCTTTCCGATAGAAGCATGTCAGATAGGCCCAAGAGGAGCAGCCAGATAAACAGCAGCTGAACTCATAAGTTTGCACGTCACACCACTGACTGCATAAGGGTGCTTAGATAGTGAAGTAAGTTCTTATAAGAATACAGCAGAGCTATACTTACAGTCGCAGCCTTACTGTCTTCGGAATCAGAAGGAAGATGGATAGAAAAAGTACCCTCAAACAATGAACACTCCAATCGACCAATGGTTAGCCGTGACTGCTAGCGTACTACCCTGTACGGTCAGATTATTCGTACTAACTCTCAGAAGTTTGATATGACTTAAAATACATCTAATGTGCGCAGCATTAACCAGCGTCTTATTCACTGCGCCCTGGCAAGTGAGTCAGACTTTTGAGTCACCGGCTCTGTGTAAAGTCCCGCCCAATAAAATCATACACCCTGTTGCTTCCCAAATCAGGATATAAAGTCAAAGGTTGCGAGTTGGGTCCCCCTAGAAAACCCTTTTTTCGCCTCACAGGTCACACTGTCGAATCAAAGACTCATTTTGAGGTCCCAATTGTCAGCCAGAGGTAACCGCGTGAATGCAAGAAGTTGTCTGTCGGGACATGGAGTGTGCGTACGCTGCTAGATCGGTGCAGCACCGAACGGCCGAAACGCTGCACTGCATTGATCGCCGTGGAACTGAGCCGCTACGACAACGATATCGCAGCTTTGGGTGAAGCAAGACTTGAAGACCAAAGTAAGCTCTGAAAAGCAGGTGCAAGGCACACTGCACTAGAGAAGTTGCCCGATAGAAGGTGTTCAAGAGCACGAAGTCTGTTCCGCAATAGCCGACCGCATCAAATCTTTGGTGACAGGGGAACCGCACGGCATCAGCCTTAGAATTATGTCTATGCGCCTGCGACTCGGCCGAGGTAAATGCGTCACATCTCCTATTGTTTATGATCCAACTATGTGTCACAACGATAACGTTAATATCAGATATTTATTTTCTCTTACTAACACTAACGTTCCAACTTGAATGACATCTCAATTCCCAAAAAATATAGAAGTAGGCTCCATAACCAAATATCATCAAACTGGACATTGCAAACTGGTGATGAAACGGAACTGCAAACAACGACGTGCCAAAATGCATGCTGACGAACCGAAGACCATGATTTCGAAGCAACGACTTTCGAATGCACAAGCACAAACTTGACGTGTTAGACTGATGCTGTATCATCTACAAACGAATGAACCCATTGAACACAAAAACTTAGTAAGATTGGTGATCGGCCAAAGGATGTGACCAGGAATCAGCCCAGCTGACTGCGGTACTAGTCTATCGAATATCGCTTCAGAGAGGTATAAGAAAGAATATTCATTTCAGCTTATGTACGATACAGCCTATCGAATTCCACTGGAATGCGGCCCCAGTGAAATAACTTCAAGATCGAAAAGAAGAACTAAGCAAAATCGAAAACTTGGAAGACACATGTATGAAGACAATCACCGTCTCCACGGACAGATAAGTCAACAGGTTCGACTCTGTGGATGATGAAGTATTGAGATCATCGAAACACAGAGGTCAGCGGCTCGGATTAAAAAAAAATCCTTGTCTACTTGTGGAGGTCCGAATGCAAGATGTTCTGGACAAGATCATGTATGCATGACCAAGCAAGACAAAACGAGTATACAACATTGAATTATCAACGCGGTACGATTTTCTGAAGAGCCAATATTACGTAGATCAAGCGGAACTCATCGGCATGACCAGGCAGCCCCGGGGCGTATACTGTTTAACAGTGTTGAGTAGTGCAACACGAACCGAAAAGTTCAACGCATGCGGAAACACGTCAAGAGTGCAAAATACCAGTAACGAACGCTTTTGTATATTTTCATGTCCTTTGCAGTCGAAACGATGCAACACATCCACATTACAACAGCAACACAGTCGATAAGTTATGCGTAGCTCGGCTGACAGAGTGCATACCATTTAATGGCACTAAGGTTCTGTCGCTGGTTCAAATCCAGGCTTAAACTCGCAGTTTTCGTAAACGGATCGCTTCCTAATTAACGAACCTGCCATACCACCCACTAGTAATTTACATGCTGAAAATACTGGGGAGAAGAGCAAAACAAAGAAGTGTCATGAAATGATCCGCCAGTCCACCCAAGTTTTAGATTTGTAATTCATTTGCGTTTATAACAAAGATGACGAGGAAAGAACTGAGTTTTCATGAGCAGAGGTACGAGCGAACAGAGGCGAAGGATTGTTTAGCACAACTGTGGGATACATACGTCGAGGGATTATGAAACAAAACAGAGAAACTAGCTAGGAAATTTACCACAGGTGTTGAAGTGATTAAAAACAATAAAGTCAACAAACGGGGTAAAGGAGGGAACAACTGACATAGGGAAATGCTTGAGCAACCCACACCGGACATCCAGAAAATACAGTCTGGGAGCAGTGAAACCAGTGTGACAGAAGAGTTT
Source organism: Paragonimus heterotremus (assembly GCA_013368495.1). Taxonomy (NCBI): domain Eukaryota; kingdom Metazoa; phylum Platyhelminthes; class Trematoda; order Plagiorchiida; family Troglotrematidae; genus Paragonimus; species Paragonimus heterotremus. Next base: position 35,003 of record LUCH01001981.1, on the reverse strand, counting down.
TGTCAAGTGATAGGAGAGCGGTGGACAAAAATTATAAACACTAAATTTTGTATTAATAACGCGATACGACCAAGATGGAATACTAGAAGGTGAAACTTCGAGATATTTAAAGAGTCTGGCAGTTGAAAATTTAGTTTTCGCTGTTAAACACCACAACATCCCAGAGGACGAGTCAGAAACCCAATTATACTAGTGGAATGTTCCACCTGGAATTTGCCACATCCTAGGTACTCAGGAAAACGTTATCGATCGCCTGCAGACACCCAATCTCTGAACTATCTGGCTGAATAATTATGTGAACGTTTTCCGACGGCCACTCCCAAATTAAAGCGAGGCTGTGATCAGGTACACTGCGTTCGAGCTCGTCAGGCACAAGAGACGGCTCGAACGAGATAAGGACTGACAGTTAACGCTCTTCGAAAATGCACTTAATAACTGGACCACTGGATTAATGAGCACTTGCTCGTCCGCAAACTTAGAAAATTCGTTCCTTCACTTGTACTCTCCATTTTACACACCAGCCTGATGTTTAGTCCCCATTCACTACCCACTCCACTTTGTTTTACTGAACAAATCTTACCAATCGTCCACGGTGCGAGCAGTCAATCTTGTTGTGACCCACTCGCGTGACCGCTCACCCTTGACCTTGCGGGCTCCGTTCAGAACCCAGTGACTTCGTTGAACGAGACTAGGCGTGAACGACTAAGGTTGGATCATCGTAACTATTTATACATTCTTTTTGAAGTACCGTAAAATGATTTTTGGCCTGTTTTCGTTTTCAACTTGGGGATTCGTTTGCAGGCTGCGCATAACTTAAGGAACAGGCTTGGATTGTTACCATAACTGTTTCGTGAAGTGTACACACCCCGTTAGTACTATTGATCACGACGTATCAGATGGCGCCGGTTAACGCACCGCATTGGCTCAAAGTTACAAGCACACACTAGTTCATAACGTTTAATATGAAGGCGACATTCTATCGCAACCGGTTTCGTCTTTGTGAGTGAACAGCTTTCAAAAAACACTCTTATGTCACTAACCAACCACTTAAACAGACAAAATCAATGCCTGTCATGGAATGTTCAAGTAGAAGTAAGCACCATCATTTCCAAATCCTGCATTTCACGTCTTTCCCGGTCATGAGGCAGCTGGTGACCACTAAGCAGATTGGATGTTGATACTCGTCGCCAACTGCAACACCGAACATCTTCAGACGGAACAAAGGTTTGAGCCAACGGTGTTTAGTGTCTATGTAGCTAACTGAACCCCCCTATCCAGTTTAAGAGAACAAGAAGCGTTCACAGACCTGTTTAGTTAAGGGATGAAATAAGGGAATTGTGATCCCATCAGAGGTTGATGTAGTGGTGCTGGAGCGGAACACCTTTCTCGTTCTCCAGACTTCAGGTTGTTATGACGATCAGACTTATCTAATCCATCTGGTTTCCTGGTGTTTTACAGAATACCTATTACTCCCAGTCGAATACATGGCAATGTTCCGGAATATTTCATCAACCTGGTGTTAAAACATGCCTACGTTCTTCAGTGAGCAGAGCTGCGGATCAGAAAGAGGCTCTGTACACAAAATACGAAAGGAAAACAAATGAGAAAAGATTCGTGTCATGAAACGTACAACGTGGTTAAAATCTGATTACCGGTTATGTGTGCTCCGTTACGCTCCTCCACTGGAATCGATAATTGTGCTACTTCGCAAAGATCTATGGAACTTCCGTCTTAATTATTCGACAGTCAGTACGTTGTCTAAACGCTGGTTTACTGTGCTACCTTCACCTAATGTAGATTATATCTTAGCCATAGAGAAATCAGCTAGGAGTGCACCCAGGGAAGTGCCCATTGCAATCCAGTGTTGTATGAGAGCCTAGTTCGAACGCCTTTTCACAGAGCGTGAAGGCTATGCACAGGAGACAACCTACCACAAGAATTAGGCACATTCACAGATAGGCTGCGGGCCAACGGGTGCCCCCTTGCTATTTCTCAAGAAATATTGTAGTGTCATTACCCCAAGGATACGGGAAACAATAGTACCAAAGAAGGTGGTGTACTTAGACTCCCGTGTCTAGGTGACGGCTGGTCAAGAATGACAAAAAGACGTCTAACAGCTGCTGTATCCAGATCCTATAACGCTGTAAAACTATGTACAGTACAGCCAACCAGGGTCTTACCAGCCTCCTCGGCTACGAACGAACAGCCTACGTCTGTCACATCCCAATGTTTATACAAATATTCACGTAGCTGCAGTATGAGCTACATAGGAAGGACAAACTGACAGTTAACTGCTCGCATCAAGGAGCATGTTCCCAAGTGGCTGAAAACATAACTAGAAACGCCAGGCGCGTGCACAGAGGCCAACGGATGGCACCCAGCGTCATCAATAGCAAAACACATAATCCAAACAGGACACAGAGTCAAGGTTTGTGACGCATTCTCTGTGATTTTTCGGGGCCACCGGAAACGCATCCTCCAGTTTGCTGAGGCTTTGGCTATCACACCTCTGTGTTTTCAAAAACAATTTGTGTTGACGTTGCTGCTGCCCTGGTAGTCAGCATTCTCATTTGTTTAATGTTCATTTCCGTGTTTGTCTGTCTAATCCCTTAAGCCATTAATTCCGCCATATGGAACATTACCTTAATGTTTAAAATTAGTTACATGTCCATATGCGATCAGAATGTACGAAATGTTACTCCGGAGAACATCACATGATTTAGGTCTTCTCAGTGTCTTAGTCAAGTTCATAAATGGAAGGAATTGCTTTAAATAAGTCGACAGTGACAGGTTTATTAATCTAGTCCAGTGTCATTCCGAAGAAGAATCACTAATGACGATAAACGCGTAACACTTGATCAAGTGAACACAGTTGGAACTTCTGACTTAACAGACTAGACGAGGGTGGACAAAAAACTGGAGCCAAGGTAGTCATAACACGGGTTGTTATCCTTTGCACACAGAACTGTAGTTGTCATTGGTAACATAGTACAACATACGTACCACTGCGTCGGAACACGTGGGCTGGACAGCACGGTCAGACTGTCCAAAGAGAAGAAACAGCGGGAGCAGTCATGGACCGAACCATCAATTACATGAATGACGGGCGGCGTCGTTAGTAAAGCTGCGGAAACAGTGGCCGTCAAAACAGAAAACCAATAAGATTCCAATAAACATATGCAGGGTTAAATAGACACTTCTCTTTGATTACCCTGAATGGAACGCGCCAAAAAGTGACTGGTTATTTTTAAACCAAGTAGAAATGCCAACAGGCAGACAGAACATCGACTGGGTCTGTCTAATATCTGAGTGTTTTGGAGCGACCGCATAGTTTTTATAAACTGGCATTTAATCCAAATGAAACAATCGGTGAAAGGACGAACAAGTAAGTTGATTCGTTTTGAACAGTCCGGAATGCGAAATAGTGGTTGATGAACCAGGGGTACATCATGACCCGTCTCCATCAAGGCATCATTGATTTGGATTAGGCAAATAATGGCGCCCCGTAATTGAGGATGAGAAGCGAGGAGAGGAAAAATGCGCATAAGAAAACAAGAGTCTAAATCTACGACAGTGTAGTCTAGTCACCACTAGACCGCTACAACTCTGTGTCTACACTCAACCTTGCGTGTCAGGATGACAGTTTTTCAGTCACAGTAGTGCATCTGATCTGGATAACGAGTATCGAGACCAAAACGCGTTGGCCTGAGTCACGTTGGACGGCACAGTGAAGTGAGCCAACTTCTGAAAGAGCCAACCATTTCGCCCTGTATGCAGTATTTCTATTAAAATGTGAGCCCCGCACACGACGGGCTGAGGAAGCTTGCTTTTGTCTACGAAATATATCCCGTGTCTGATGACGAATTAAAAAAACAACTAATGCAAACCTACACAAGTCTGCACATTAACAAATCACACACGTGTGTGTGTGTACACGGAACGCAAGGGCAAACATACAGTACCGGATTCGAAGTTACCACATCCACAAGCTGAACGCTAAGTGAACGACCGGAAACTGAATGCATACACACACATTCTATACTACTCTCGGTCTTTGTACGGACCGAATAAATGCACACCTACGAACCAAAGAAATCAAGCGAAACGGACGTAATTACGGGGTAGATAAAACCACCCCACCCGAACAGGGTTTCCGTAACTTGAACCACAGAGAAACCAGATTGATGTAAGCCGAAGTCCGATGATCACTCACATCCATCGAATTAAGGTCTGAACAAGGACGGAACTGGTGCGGTTCGTTTTGGTTACACCCTCGTCCTAACATATTTCACTGATTGTCAGCTCGCGGGCACGACTACGTGTGATGCTAAACGTACGTCGATGTTGGTGAACCGGATTTATTCCGGTTTGAATGGACCGCAATGTGCAGTGAGGTGAAAACCAACAGTCGAACGGTTTTGTGTTGAGCACAAAGGTGAAAATGGAACGGCTAATGTTAGATATCATTTTTTACGACAGTCCCCTTGGTTTCAGGTACTGTTCGATAAGCGAGACCAGGTTGGATACAAAATGGCAACTTAGATGTGTCGACGGTTGGAAGGCGGTGGGAGTGGCGCAACAAAAAACTCAGTTTTCGGACTAATTACCATATCGGTTTGCGTCAAAGACTGAGTAAGTGTCTGGGTTAAAGGTCATTCACATGGGACTAAGATTATCTCAATTGTGTTCAGTTAGTTAATTCACGAACCATCAAACTTCATAGGAGAGTTGAATCGCAGGCATGCTAGAGACAACATAAGGTAATTTCCCTAAGCAACAAAACAGGAATTATGTTATATTTTAAGACACGGAGACAAGGGAGAGTAGTCCTGGACTGTTAACAACGGTGAAATCCAGTGTGTGATCATATTTCATATTCGCTACACACACATAATCCGCGATGTCCACGACGCAGTAGACTGTCACAACGACTAAAGCCAAAGAAAGTCAAAATCTGTTTCGCATGTAGCAAAACGGGGGTCCCACGGCAACCCGCCACTGCGCACTACGGACATACGAAGTCACACATGGTGCACGCATGAACTCGAACACGGACATACGAGTTACGTTCCGGGTTGGCTGCAACCTAAAGATACACAGGAAATGTTTATTCCTGTGATTGAATGTGTCCGTGTTTGTTACAACGACCAAAACAAAAATTCGGTAGAGCCCGAACGGAGTGTACCGTGACTGCAACAAGCACTGAACGAGACAGATGTGTATATTGAGGAGAACATTCTATGATAACAAAATGAGTAAACTGAGTTAGACGAACGAAGCGAATTTATACAAAAAGACAACCTTGCGGATGAAAAGTACGGTGTGTCAAAACTGCCGTCCAAAGAAGTGGAAGTGAAGTGTCTACGCAGAACTGTTTTTTAAGGGTGACAACACTATCCATCAAGCAAAACAGATCAACATGTCGCTGTATGGCCACCCCGAGGTTTTAGTCAACTGTTTGTAGCCTAGACAAATGGGGCCCGATGAGACAAACACTCAGCCGGTATACGCAGAACGTGGCGAAACTGATGCAAGCTGTGCATTGTTACAGAGAGGTACCGTGTTGTTCATGAGATCACCTCATAACGTGAGTTAACAGAAACACTGCAACCTAAATTGGATTTTTATCATAAACAGATAGTTTTCATTCATAGAGTCATAATGGCCACGAGCCTGATCAGAAGGTACCGTGGATCAAGTTACCGTTCACCGCAATAGTAACATGGAACAGCCTAGAAGAAGACAAATTACCAAGAGAGATAAACTGATGAAACAGAGCAAGGCGGAAGAACAAGAAACAGTATGAACGCACATATGTCATTGACTGCTGCACATAGCGCTTCTAACCAGCGATTTGCGTGACCATGAGGAGCGTAACCGAACGGGCGATAACTGTCACTGCTCAATGGAACAACCAGAGTCTTCAGACTACGATCTCATCATTAACATCCTCATTATCATCACAGACAGCAATACATCACTGGCTCACATTGATGCTAAACTGTCACACAACCATCAAAACAGCAACCCGTAACAAAGAGGAAGGAAGTAAAGGAGCCTAACTTCTAAAAATAGCTACGTCCATGTTCAAACGTTTAAAATCAAGGTGCCTACACCCTACAAACAAACAACCAAGTTTTAGTTAGAAGTAAGCCGTCAACAGCAAGACAGCTTTCTAACGGCTTTCACTGCCCCGCGGCATTAAATGCACTCACTTCACAAACAACGCGGCCAAACAACAACATTCACGTCAATGAACCCGACTAGCCGCCATCTCACCTAAGGTCTGCAGCCACTGACTCTGCTGGTCGCGAGGGTCCTATCCTAGAGGACGAACCAGACCGACAGTGGCCAACCACACTGTGAACGATATCATCCCTCTATGCCAGGTCATCATCTGACCACCTCGCAACTTACACCAACAGGCCGCAGCGTCGGCAAAGAGTGCTCGGTGTGGCATATGAACAACTAGCATACTGAGCACATGGCCTAACCACTTAAGTATTGAGAAAAGGCATTTTCCCCCAAAAAATTCGTCTTATTTGCCAAGGAAAATGGATGCTTTATTTTTGGGAATTTCAACGCCCACTAGAATTCTCGAACCAAGAATTTGCGCTTGCCTCTGATTAGTCCATTCTGTGACCTAGGCTCAAGTCCGCCTAAAACCCATAAATACAGTTGCTGTAAACCACTATTTTGCCTTCGGGCTGAGCAGCAAAGAAGGCTCGTTTGAAGGCCGTCTTTTTCTTTACTTGTTGGGAGGTTCTAAGCTGCGAGAGTTGGATTTCGATACCTGCGCTCTGATATTCGTGCAGTTTTGCGGTATCGTTGCGTTCGTTCCTGATAGAGATACTGCTCGTGATCTCTGCGTTTGTTCTTGTTTTTCCCTGACAAGGTGGTCGTAACGCTAACTTCGTCCAAACGTAAGGATTGAACGAAACATCTTGGCAATCACTACCAAATGCCTGATAACGGTTCACGTCTTCTAGCTTTACAGATCACATGTGAGAACCGAAAAGTAGCACAGCCCTCAGAGTTGATTCAAATACGTGATCCATAAGTTTCGGAGAGACGCCTGAATGTTGTCAGAGATGTACTAGAATTGGTGAATATGACCCCAGCCTTATAGATACACGCTTTTATTTTATTCCCTACACCTCCGCCACCGCTGACCTAGGTTCTAAAATAAACCAACTGGTTAACAATCTCCACAAGTCCATTATCCAACATTGCATCCACATAATCACGACGGTCTCGCAGAATCACCCGGCATCTTTGGACTGTAAAGTGCCTTCCAAAGTACTTAACGGAGCGCGAAATAAAGTCTAGTATTGTGTCCAGCTTGAAAATCGTCAAACACCACCTTTTCGTCACCATAATCAAGATCAGTCAGCATGTCACCGAATGGGAGGTCCACAACAACATTCCGTGAGTGTCGTTAACAGTAATCAAGAGGTCATCTATGACAAAATTAAATAAAAATGGTGACAGCAAACAGTCTTGACGTACACCACCCTTGGTGGTGAAACTGTCACACAGTTCATGACCACGTCGTTACTTGATCACAGTACGGTCTTGCCTAACTGTTGACGGTCTCATTATAAAATTTTCGGTAAGGTAAACGTTCAGTTGGTATACAGAGTGTATGACCCGACCACTACAGACTATACAACGTCACTGGTTAATCAAAAGATCGCATATCCCGTTGTTAAGTACTCGCTGTTGAACGACCGCACTGCCCATGTGATCATCCAGTGGATGTGAAGGAGACAAAGATGATCAAATACAGCAAGTCTGCCAACATTTTCGTCGCAAACTGGCCGCATTTCAGAACCCTAAAGCAAAACAGAACACGCACAAGCATTATACATCCTCCCCTTCAACGACAACCAGACCTCTTTTCGGCGTCACGGATGATACAGGTTAGCAGTGACATCGCATGTCTTTTTTTTATCTTCACTGATACCTTATCGGAAATATTGCCAACTGAGACAGTGTAACCAAAGTATGCAAAAATGTCCAGTCTTAGGAGAAATGACTGCAAGGAGAAGCGTAGGAGCCAGAACGCTCCGATCTTAAAATAGCACTTTTTAATTTTAAAGTGCGAAGCGCATTCCATACAAAACAGATCCCCAATCATACTGTTTGTCATGGTCTGTATGTCTTCGGTAGAAGGGCGAAGCAAACCGGAATTAGCAACAGAACACATAAAGGCTATATACACCCTTTCTTTCAGTGGTAGCCGGGTGTATTTCTTGACCCAACAGATGATGACAGTTAGAAAACACATCAAGTGTTTTCGTCACTTTAGCTTATTTCTTCTCAGTAATAGTACAAGTCGATGCGATGGTGTTATTCAAGTTGGTGAAAAGCCTCAGAAGAATGTGATTACCAAAATACACTGCAGTGGAAACATCCAACACTTAAGGTAGTAAAAGTTGTAGTTTTGAAGGTGCAAAGTGCATACCAAACGGTCTGATTGCTCAGTTTGTTTGGCACGGTCTACATCTCTTCAGTAGATGGGCTGAACAAAACAAAATCATTCGCTCACTCGAAATCGGTAACTTACCATGGAAAGGAAAATTCAAACCAAGATCACTGGAAATGACATGTTTAGAAAACTTATTAGGAATGGACCGATCGGACTATTCCACGCGAGCGCTCGCCCATTTCTCGAGCTGAACATATAATGAACTTCACATATTCAGAAAGGAAACAATTCCAGAAAGTAGTGTGAGCAACCTAGACGAAGACAGCCTTAAGGTTAAAGAATATTTCAACCGTTGGATGGTTACAAACGTCCATGTCCAAACGGCCATTATGAGATTAGAAGTATTATCAATGGGTCCACAACTGTGACGGAATCTCGTGTGTTTTTTCTTTAATCAACCTTTCTCAAGGGCTAATGAGCCGACGTTGTCGCATGCGGATGAGTAACCCGTGCGCCATTTGCCAAGGACTTCAGGTTTCATTTTTTTGAAAACGTGAGTGTTTTATCAAAGCTCTAACAAACGTGAAAGTTGGCGGAAAATCATACTGAACAAATAACCACACATAAACCGGACCGAGAGCGATCGTCCACAATGCACTCTACGATAATTCGTGATTATCCTACGATAATAGGAGCCCAGGGTTTGAAACTCAGATGGATGCCGAACTTGAGCTGAACGATTTGCAACAATGTCCCAGCAGATGGTAATCAAGAAAGACCGGTTTAACAAAACCATATCAAACTGACCAACAAACAACGGAACCACAAGGTTAACATTCAAATCGGTGGCTTCGGTCTTATCTCACCCAGCTGAACAGCACAACGTTAAACACTGGTATACATTAAGTCATACCATAACAGTCAAACGAGAAGTCACCGAAACCAAGGCTCTAACTGGTAAAGGAAAAACTCACCCCCGGTTGAACTACGATACCGGCTTTCAACAATCGAGAACGTTTTATAAGCGGCTGATCTGAAATCAAATGTAGAGAAAAGTGGCAGCTAAACGACTGTCAGGCAATGACATAGACGTAGTCCAAATAATCCACTTTGAAACAGATCACTCGTATTGTCTAGCAAAAAACAGTAGATACCGTGTTCTGAACCGGTAGGTTAACCACGTATTAATAACTGATTCCTTAAAAGAGCAGTTACTATTAACATGAGTACCACATTCACAAGTCCGGATAACCATCATAAAACATGGAATATAAGCAGCATAATTAGGGTAGAAAACGGCCAAAAATTCGTCACACATCGGTCACAACGGTGACGGCAATCCAGATAGTACTGAGCGCGCGCCGCCATCATACAAAGATGGTACTAACCTCTCAGTTGCCAATTCAAAAAAACGATCAAAAAACATTAACAAATGCAAAACGCTAATGATAATAGAAAGTAGACCAATACGGATCAACTTTCCAACTCATGGTAAACTGAATGCAAACTGGACTCGAGCTTACACTAACTAGAACTTAAACTGACTAACGGTTTACTTTATCAGATCGTATATTAGTTGACAGTTCGGGAGTGAATTCGCTTCAACACTTGAAAATAGCACCAGTGGTTAGACCAGACAAACCAGCACTTATTAGTAGAACAACAGTTTTCATACCGAGATACACCATGGAATACACACTTGTGCAGTATTACCAAAGAACTTCTACAACCTGACAGAATTGAAATTTTGTAGGGAGGGGAGTTAAGCTTTACTTCGACGGCGGTAACAGTTGTCAATCTCATTTCACAAGCGTTTAATAGGTGTCGGTAACTGCCCAAATTGACACTCCTATAGTTGGGGTATGCAATTCGCAAACGCTACGTGGCACAGTCCACAAACATCACATACAAACCAGAGCAATGAAGACAAGTGCAGTTGTGTTGGGTGGATTTGCACCCTCGGTTGCCGTCCCCAAATCTGCAGTGCCATGTCCACCGTGGATAATTTCCCCAAAGTAAGGACAACTGGAGAGGAGAGCTGGTCAAAAGCGGCTATCGCATGATGACACACAACCCTTCTAGAGTTGTTCATACGTACTAGTTGGAGCACATAAATTTAGAAAGCGCTAACGAAACTATGTATGTATGGACTGTTATGCAATAATGGAAGACAGGAAACCATAATGTCATTCCACTGAACAAGTACAAATGCCGATACGCTGAACGAGCTGTTAGGAACAGACTTCAGAGAAAAAGGTGGAGAAGCGCTTTAAATTGCCATTTTGAAAAATGATGTATCCAGTTTTTACAATATTCGCTGCTATTAGTTACGCCGGACCCTACCTAGACAGAAGCATTCAGGTACACAGAGCCCGAACCCACAACTGTACGAATGAGCTGAAATCGTTAACTCTGACCTGTCATACACTCACCATACGAAACAGACAGAGTGGGTTGGCCTGTAATTCGCAATAGGGAATAATCAATAACAACGCTGTCTCCAAGGAAGAGAGATGTCGCAATAAAAGGGTTAAGAAGACCCTCACAAGACTCGTACCCGTTACGCCAGAGAATGACCTGACAAAAAGTTTAGACGTAATCAGTGGATGTTTATGCTTTTGAGAATTCTCAGCACCACTGTTATGCATCCGTGACGCAACTGCTGACATTGGAAACATGCTTATACACAAAATTTCCCGTCAGCTAACGAGTCAAGAAAGTGTATGTGATCGTAAGATCAGGGAAAACACCCTATACCCTGACTAGTTGGATAAATGGGTATATATTCGGAGATAAAAGTTCACACACAAAAACTTGCATGCGTACATGATCGATAGGCAAAGAGAAAACAACAAAAATCCAGAACAGAAGTCTGCCCCAACTTGAACAAACTTATCCATGAGGGAAAAGCAAATGTATAAAGACTGAATAAAATAGGTAGCGATATTTCCAGTCCACAGGTTCTTGACCGATTAGCGCTATCTGCCTGATGCTCACTGGCTAATTTGCGTCGGAAAGCGAGCTTCGGTTGCACCTGTTCTAGTCAGTAAATCTTTGTTTTAACTAGCATTACATTAATTGGCCATCTCGTTTCGAACCGTTATTATGGTCTGATATGGACATACCGACAAGTGACTGACCATTACACGCTAATGAAGTGAACCAGCATTGTTCAGCTGCACCACAGATTCGTTAGTGTTACTACTAAATGAACTCGTAGTGACTGGACACCGTTCGCGATTGGATACAATCCTGCAACAACTTCCTCTTTTAATAAACTCATCCACTCCTCGTTCCCTTGAATTCGTCAGTTCCCTGATCATCACCGCTCCCGTCAGTCAATGTACGCTCTTGTAAATGAATATGACACGTCAATAAGTGCGTCTTCCAAGTTGACTTGTCAAGAACATCACCGATTAGCAATCACTTTTTTGACCAATTGCTGTGGTTTGATCGGATCGTATTGAATGCCCACTAGCTCTGACGTATGCAGTTAAGATAGATCCCGTGTGCTATGCTTGTAATGTAGGTTCTGTTCTACTCCCAAGTGACTGTGACTGTTTCGTGACTTACCATAGCCTAGACGGTTCCAGCAACCCAGCCTAGCAACAGATGGTAACAAACTATACGTCCTTTTACCGCGCATCCCTTGTGTTGGATGGATTGCAGTTGAGTGAGCAGCCAAGCGAGTATTGCATTGTTCTCATAATAGGTGTTCTGGTCTGCTTCTTTGGCATTTGTCGCGAACTTTGCAATGGTGGCTGCTGACTCTGTTCTTTCATCGGAATGACTGTAACAGGGACAGTTGATGAGGTGTACAAATGTTTCACTCGCGGCAGGCCACCGAAAATCAGAACTCGAAAACTGAGGCCCACCATCTGAGAAAAAGGCTTCCAACATTCAATACGGAAAAGATGTCCCAGTAATCGGATAACATATATTACGATAGAAGTACTTAGAGTATCAATCGCGAAATAATCGTCAAAGCAGACCATAACAACCAGATATTGTCAACGATTGTGATGGTCGAGTCTCACAGTCACGATTTGTCACAGCATCCGCAATAACGACTTTTGTTTGCTCAAGACCCTATGCTCGGCATATCTAACACCTCGATTTGTACTCCTTGAGTTGGCACGCTATGCCGTAATTATAAAGTAACAGACTCCATGGATGATGCCTTTCGTTCCAGATTGAGTCCCGGAATCACTAAGCGATTTTATTTCAATAGAAAGCTATTTCCAGCAAAAGACTGGTCATGTCATTAAAACCATTAGCTCCAAAGGCACACCTTTTTGTCCTGTGGCCAACCTTTTCGAAACATTCCCACCAACTTCACAAAAATGAGGGCGTTTGGGTTCGAATTTTATAATTTTAACAGTTTAGATTCTTGCATTGAGTTATAGGCAACCTTAGTAACGAGTTCATATCCACGAGAGTCAGCTTCAATATCCTCACACAAACGCGCGAGAAGTGTCAGCAATAAACATTTTACTCCTAGGGAGATGTTAAATCGTAATAGTAAGTTCGGAAACAGATCAACTTTTGAAAGAGTTTCAGCTCATTGCTCAAGGGCTTGTGATGCAATGACACCACTAGATTCCTTCCGGAGGTATTGAACCCCTCCATGATAAAAACGAGCAGTAACCGTTTCTCGATTTTTGCGCAGTTCTTTTCCGCAGCTGTAAGATCGATCTCTGCGATTTGGTGGCTTTCCGTACTATAATGACATCGCCCCAAAACTCATCTTATTGCTATGGCAATGAACTCCTATGGACTGAGTGGAATCAAAGTAGACTAATGCGGAAATCTCGTCATAACCGCTTATATGTTTTCAAAAGCAGTTTTCAGGATTTCATTTTAGCACCAAGTCACGTCCTTACATCTTGAACAACGAGGCAGTTGCATGACATCGCCCAGATGTGATGAACGACTTAAATGGCATATCATAAAGTTCAGACGGAATGCTGCTTTCATGTCCACGGGGATTAGGATTACATCCATCGCTTTGAGTTGCCCTGAAACAGTTTTCACTCCAAGTTCATGTGAGATTTGACTTACATCATCCGACACTCAGTTATTCCCCTGTTCGAAGAATCTGGCTGCATACATCGCCAGACCCTTTTTTGTGATGTCCTAGTGCTTACTCAATAAGTACCAAGCAACCGGTAACACACATGGCTCTCATGAATTTGTTGAGTGCTTGAATCAGCTTTTTGTGGAACTGCTTGAAACCTTCAGTCAGAACGGTAAACTTAGTCAATGATAACGTCTGAGTGAAACGCCAAAAGCATGAAGATAGCTAGTGCTGTTATCCAACTCCAACCATCAAAAGACAGATGCTAAACCGAAGTTCGCAAAAAAAAATTGCTTCGTCCACCTTTGGCAGAAGATCGTCTACCGTAAGAAGTCAAAAGCAGTTGCATTGCGAAGTCGTATTGCTACCGATGTGTTTAACGTGAGTGAAAGCTGACTGACCCAATGGGCTGGTTTGTCAGATGATAAAGCAGTCCGAAAAACCAAAAGAACTCCCTGCACTGACAAGACAACGGGCACAGTAGTCTCGACAACAGCCAATTTCATTTGCTCCAGCGAACCGCTCAGTTGTATACCAAAAATGAAGTTGTACTTACCGAAGACACATTCATAAAGGGCGCAAACTCATAATGATTCACAATATTCAAGGTCATTTGTTGATTCGCACTAATCCCCAGAACAGGAGTAGAGACAGTATTTGTCATTATTATTGTGAGATCGCAACCGCAAGTAGCGCTTCACGTTTGGCGGTTATCATCGTCCCGTTTGGAATACGCGAACTGGTTGTTGATGACCACAATTCATTATCGTCGACACAGTTAACCGGAATTGCATTTACTGATGCGCCTGAGTCGATTTAAAATCAGATATTTTACGCAGACGGGCAGTTCTGTGAATAAACCCATCTACCTTACGTGGCACTAAACGGCACACATGCAAAGCTGCAAACCCCGAAACCCCCTGGACTGTTCTCGCTTGGGTCAAACGACACTGAAGAAGGAAATAGTTCCGCTCCGGACAATTAGTACAAAACGTTCCTCAAAATGGACAGTTCTCTTCCAGCCCTTATTGTCTCGTAGAACAAAAGAAACAGAATGAGCATCGATAACGTTAGTGTATTCGGTTTATTTTTTCATACGCTTCATATGCTTTTCAGTGACGGGTTCATCGTTACAAGAGTCAGCTGGTGAACTTACAGTAGGTGGCTTTTTATAACTGTCAGTCCGCACACAAAGTACGATTAAATCCCGATGATGCTACCTAGTAAGTGGTTCAGAGTAATTACACAGTGATGAGTAGTAGGGGATTTTAACTTTCATACAGATTGAACATCACGCAAAACTGATCGCAGCCGTCGCGTTCCCATAGATTTTCCAGTCGGCCCCTTTCGAAAAGAAGCACTAGACTCGAGTTTCGCTCTCATTAGAGCTCGTCAGTAGTGCATACCATCGCCACTGCCGGGACCTGAACCACGGACACGCTGTTCATGAGGCAACCGTGTTTACCAATGCGCCATTGACCTCACATTAGGCACGACCGAATTATCATATGTGAACACTCAACCACTTTCGCTTGTGAGTAATGATCAGGTTGCCCGATCGCCTCGAGAGAAGACACGTTTACTGTCTGTTAACTTCAATTGAT